>JBBPCZ010029706.1:0-13898 GCA_037974445.1 Brycinus macrolepidotus
CGAGTTAACTATGGCAAACATGCGATTAATCGCGATTAAATATTTTAATCTACTGACAGCCCTAATATATATATATCAATTTATACATGTTTTCCCATTTACCCCAGATGAAGCTGACAGGCCAAGACGCTTGCCTCTCTAGTTTTGCCCTGGAGCTGTGAGACTGCAGCTAGTAATGGATCTTATAGCCACTCATTATTTGCATCAGTGCAAACTGCATGCCTGTATCATGACATGCTTGACTCAACTAGAACTGTGTAGACTGCAGTTGTATAAAAAGATGAACAAAAGTAAAGCCTAGATTTTGTTTGTACATTGGTCCATTTTCATAAATATCTAGCGATGCGTGTGGTTAGGATTGTGATATTGATACTGCACATCAATATTGATACATATCAGTACTCGTACTGATACTATTCTCCATAATTTGGTCCAAAAAATAAAGATGTTACATGAAAAGATATGAAAAGATTAAACAGATTTTTTTGGGAGAAATGAAAAGCTAAGTTGTTTTCCCCTGTGTATAAGGACAAGGAGCTACAAAATGCAAAATTTGCTCCCATCCCTCCCACTGATCCAGTCTAGTATCGACCAACTTCGCAATTGCTGCCATATCACAGTGCTCGAATGTGCATGGTCACAACGCGCAGTCGAGCACTGTGATATGGCAGCAAGTTGGTGAGAAAACAGTACTGTGACAGTGTTCATGCCCATAAGAGGCTTCAGGTCCAAATTTCAGTTTGTAAAATTTGCAGATGTGTAAAGTTCAAACCTTTAGTTTTTTCCTTTTGGTCTGCTGTTGCTCTTACTCTTTAGAAGAGATCAGGCCTGAATTCTGATTCCAGAGAAGGATGGGTGTCATATCCCAAGGTGCCAGAGATCGAGATTCAAGTCGAGAGATTAGTCGCACTTGAGGTGCATGTTGACGGATTTGTGACTCGACGTCGAAACCACCAATTTTAATACAGAAAAAAAAAAATCCATTCTCCCGAAGCTAGCAATGACATTGGGTTTGATACCGCTTGAAATAATCGAGACTCTGATGATAGAAAAAGCAGTCTGAAGGACAGAGGAAAGCGCAGGAGCTAACCTCTGCAAGACTTTGTGAGCTATTCCTGCACATTTCTCTGTGGAAAGTGTTTACGTGCATCTTTGCAAAAGTAAAAAGCCTTTAGCTATCAGTGTATAAATTTCCTACTCCATGTATTCTAGGGGGTTAGTCCATTTTGTTCCATTTTTATAGTTGACATGCCCTCTACTTCCTTCAGCAACTGAACATTCATGTTAATTCATGTTACGACACCAGGGCTATACACTGTATCATTTGTCCACTGTTAATATGATACTGACCTTTGCAACACTGAAATCACAAAAGGCTACAATATGCACAGTGGCAAATAGAAGAGTGGTGTGAACACACTGACCAATCTTGGGTGCTTGATGAAACTGGGTGTTTTAAAAAACTCGGTATTTGATGAATCCAGCAAATATAAATAATTTAGGTTTACTTGATATCATTTTGGTAATATGGTATTTTGTACACAGTTAGTATTACTGGCATAGAATTGTTATAATGAGATCAGAAACAGACTCAACACATGGATGTGAATCCAAGTCATAGTACTTGGCCAATGCATTGCGAGACAAAACAGAAAATAAAAGTTCAGTGATGAAGAGATAGTGGTATTAACAAATGAATCTCTTTCCCAACAAAACATTCTCAAGGGTTGTAATTTCACTCTGGCTTAGAAAACAGAGTTTGTGAAATGAGTCTGTGCAAATTGTGACCATATCACAGTATATTCTGCACTGTGCCTTCTCACATGTGTACGTTTTAAAAAGTTTATTCTGATGATAAACAAAGGAAGGCAGCCTGGCCAGGCTTGTTTGTTGGTAGAGCCTTTTGCTGCAGTGATCAGAATGCAGAGGGCACATACGTTGCATTTTGAATTATTACACGTTTTGGAAGTGCAACGATGCACAAAACCATGTTTGTATGTTTGTATTCACTGGTGTGAAGTGTGTTTCTGACCCTAACAACTCTTTTCACTTCTAGAGTGGTCATTACATCAATTTGGGGATAGCACATTTTGGACTCCTTTCTTGCTTTCCTTGCTCAAATGTCAGAGTATTGATTGCCAAAACCAGAAATATCGCAAAGCGTGCCATTTCTCTAATGCCATCCAGCTCCATATGACATACCATTTGGCACAGTGGAGAGGAGACAAACACAAAGAAATGGAATTGGGAGCTGATTATCTGATTGACGAGAAGTCGAGAAGGACCTTATCCCCTCTCAGAGTGCAGCCAATTGCTTTGACCCAGAGTAACAAAACCTAGTTACTGACATGACATATGTCAGTCAGAGGAGCGGCGCCTGGATAAGAGTTTTGAGCAACTGTCAAGAATGCTTATGACCTTAGAACCTGCTATAATAATTAGTGTCATTCTTCTGGTAGCCCACCCATCATGTCTTACTGAGACTGACAGACGTTTTGGTTGGAGCTGATGTGCTCACGTCAGAGTGTAACCGCTGTAGTCTAAATGAATGAAAAGGGAATAGAAAAAGAACAATGGTTCAGAGAGAGAAGGAAAACTGTATCAGCCAAGAAGACAGGACAGATTAGAGTGAATGATGTAGGCTGTACATGGGGAGGGTGAAGAGAGAGCAGAAAATGAGCAGGACGATGCTGTCGGAGGGACAAGAAGCCTCGCTGTGGTGCTCTCCCTCTCTCTCTGCTTGGACTGTCATTACTCCAGACTCTCTCACACACCATGCGGGTGTGTAAGAGAAAAAACTCTGAAACTCTCTATCAGGTTGCATGACTGCTTTTGTAAGTATGCCTCTATATCTGCACCTGTCTTCTCAGTCGCCTGGCGGAGCTGCGAGGGTGTTATGTGTGTGAGTCCTGCTGTGCACATTTCTCTGTCCACGAGTGCATGCGTGTGTGTCAAACACTGAGCTTCTGCGCGCTCCCCCAGTCTCTTCGCTCCAGTGCTCCGGCTGCTGTTCTCCATTGGCGGACTCATTCTCGCGCTCTCCTCTCTTTCTCCTCTCTCCTGTTGGAGTGTGGCTGCCATTGCTTTGTCTTGGACACCCCCCTGGCCTCCATGAGTGCAACTGAGGACACCCAGTCTGTCCCTGGAAGGTAAGTTGGAAGCTTGCCCCGAAACCTCAAACACCAAGATTTCCTCATAGCACATACAGATCATCATCTCTACCATTGTTACAGTAGAAGACTGATTTTATACTATGTTCTAAAATGTGTTTTTGGAGTAGTGTTTTGGCAAGTTACCATATTTTGCAGCTGGTTTTGGAGTAAAAGACCAGTTATTTGCCGTGTTGTATGACAGGTTTTGGAATACAAGAACAGTTTTATGCCATACTCTAGCACAGGTTTTTGAATAGGGGACCAGCAATAAGCCATTTTCTAGCTCAGGTTTGGAGTAGAGGACCAGTTATATGCCATATTCTAGGACAGACTGTGGAGCACCCAGTAGTTTCTAGCACAGGTATGGGAGCAGAGGACCAGTCATAACACAGCTGGTGTAGAGGACCAGATACAACATACTCTACACTCTTAAAAATAAAGGTTCCTCAATAGTTCTAGGCTTAGACATTGGTTCTAAGAAAAAAAAAAACTTTAATTGGTATAGAATATTTGCATAATTGTTTTAAATTTGTAAAAAAAAAAAAAAAATGAACAGGTTCTAAAAATCTCATTTCTCATTTACAAAAAAAGATCTTTTAGAGGCTCATTAACAAATCAAAAGTAGTTCTACCATCATTCCAGTGTAGCACAGGTTTTGAGGTGGAGGACCAGTTCATATAAGTCCTGCAGAGATCTTGGAGCAGTGGACTTGAGGTCCAGTAGAATTGGGGGCCCAGTTGTGGACAAAAGTCGTGTGACCTTCTAAAGTTCTTGCTGACGCTCGGATTTGCCACTATTCTTTGCTCTGCGTTGTCCTGAGACGAAACGAGATCCAGACAAAGGACAGCATGCCCCGTCCTCTTTGTTCATTTTCCACTGAATGGCTCCTAGGCTCGAAGTAAGGATGTGTTGGCGTGTGTGTGCGCAAATACTGACCTACTTTAGAGCATCCTCACCATCACATGTTTTTAAAGTCAGTTTTTGATGGAAAACTCTTTCAGCAGCTGAACTCGCTGAAGAAACGCCCCAGCCAGAAAACTTGACCTTAGCAGAACCTCAAATTTGGACTGAATCCCTCTTGACAACTATGACAACTGTTGGTCTTGGTCTCTTTTTCCTTTTTTGGTGCAATGACTTGCACATGCCACATCCCTTCAATTAGATGGGCATGCTGGCATGCAGCCTAGACATGGATGCATAAGTGATATTTGATGAATTCAGCCTGCCTGCTTTTAGTCTAATTCTAAAATGACCATATTTGTGAAAGGTTTTTTTCCCCTTTTGATGGCAGACTTTTTCTACCGGTAATCTTGTAAAGAACAATTGCTTGTTTTCATTCGCAGAGCCTGAGGATGGCTCATTGCTCCAGCAATGGCAGGCTGCTTAAAAACAGAGAAAGGGGCTCCTAACCTTCCAGCTGTTAAGAGCTTTCATCATAGCACAGTACATTTCCCCTAGTAAAAGTATAATAGGCCATCATTTGGTCATTACAGCTGTAGTCAGCCACGTCAGAAAATTAAGCTCCTCAACAATCACAAACAGTATCTAAAATAAGTAGAGCTTTTTTTGTCCGGGCAAAATATGTTACAGTCCCGAGGGACTGGAGACCAAGCAAAAATAACGTCATGGCCGGCCAAATGACAGTCAAGATGAAGAGCCAGATGACAGTCAGGATGAATAGTCTCAGCACTCCTCTTTCTGATTCAAGTTAAATTATTT
This sequence comes from Brycinus macrolepidotus, assembly GCA_037974445.1. Classification (NCBI taxonomy): domain Eukaryota; kingdom Metazoa; phylum Chordata; class Actinopteri; order Characiformes; family Alestidae; genus Brycinus; species Brycinus macrolepidotus. The sequence goes on from JBBPCZ010029706.1 coordinate 4,872, forward strand.
TATTTTACAGTCATTGTCTGGAGGAGAGCTAGAGGGGTGCTGATGTGTTTAGGCAATCTGATTTCTGTGCTGGTTTTGCTCCTGTGCACTGCGTTAACACATCAACTATGCAGCAAACTGTGTGCACACTTACAGACTGTACGACTGTTAACAGACTGTTTTCCCGTGTGTCTGCGTTATCTCATTAAATTCAGACTCAGCACTTTGCAAATGTATTATATTTTTTGATGAACATAGATCATTGAGACCAACTAATCCACTCAGTTAAATCTGCAATTAATGAATCTGATGGCTGGCTCGGTAATCCATTTTTCTATAGCTGTGTTGATAGCAAGATTTAAATTTTAAATGAGGGCCCTGACACAGATGGCCCTCACTGTTGGCAGTATTTGCTTTAGTGTCAGATTTCGCTGACCTGTTAACTCTTTGCCAGTTTTGGTGGGCATGTTTCTGATTGGCGAAAAGGCTTCATGCTCATTTTGCTTTTTTGTAGACTGCAACCAATATAGCCATTAGGCTGCAGACACAACTTATTACCTTCCATTACCGTCCATTACCTTCCATTGTTATCTCTCTAGTACACTGACTTCTAAGGATGAGTTTATGTGTTCATAGTTTATTATTTATAATTTGTATATTTTTATTTATTTATTTATTTATTTATTTATTTATAATACTATTATAGTACATATTTTTATTTGTTTATTCATCAATATAAATAAAGAAGATTAATAAGACAAATATTACTCACCATTTTATTAGGGCACAATTTCACTGGTCAGTCTCGTACAATCATTAATAAACAGTTATGATTACTTCACATTACATTAACCTACTTCTTAATCTAAATTCTTCTGCTGACATCCGTGCAAGTCAAATGTCAATATTAGTGGGCGGAGTTGCGTCGAACAGCGTTGGGGCTCATTTTTATGCTAGCCCGAGACTTGTTTGTGCACGTCTTGGAATTGGATGCTGATGCCTTTGGCTGCCCTGGCAGGTTATTAATCCTAGAGGTTGTGACTTGAGAAAGTTCCAGGGTCGCCAGCAGTGCTGTCAAATGCTGTCAGTCTAGATTTTCAGTCTGCTTACATATACGATGATGAAACAGGAAAAACAGCTGGAACAGAACAATATTCTGTAATACAATTCTGTACAATACAATAATACAATACTGTAAAATATTCTGTTTCTTGAGGTCTGGGTCGTCAGCCAGGGACAAGAGGCTGAATGTATATTTTTAGACTGAGAGACTAAACCAAGCTGACATCACATCACTACAGCACTATATAATAAGCAATACATAATATAAGGAACAGAATGTGAGGGCCCTGACTGAGCAGAAGGACACAAACTCAGAGATGAGCATGGCTGAAATTACAGATATTTACTTATATTTCATTGTGGAAGGTTATTCTTCGTAACTACTGGAGTCCACAAACACTACTGAAGGTACATTGGAGTCAAGATTTGGATATTCTGACCAGTTCTGACTATTAGTTCACCATCCATCATGGTGAATAGTTCATACATCAGCTGAACCAATCTTCTGGAAACAAAGAACTGACCTCGATGTAGGAAATATCTCTGCCTTTTTCGTCTTTACTGGGCTGGTGTTTAAAGAGTCTGGACCCTCCTTTAATAAGATACATCTGCCTTCCCTAATCACAAGTAAGAAACAGAGGTCTTACAATCATGTGACAGTGAGGAATGTGGCACCACAGGTCTCATTTTTCATTTTTGGGTCCTTATGGGTGCCCTGCATTGATGCATACTGTACCGAGACCTTTTGCCTACAACTCCATTGCAACACAAGCTATTAGTGATGTGTCGTTCATGAATGATTCATTCATTGTGAATCTTTTGTATGATTCAGGAGTAATTCATCTCAGTTTTGTTCACCTGAATTGTGATTGGCTTTTTCGCAAATGAATATTTCTTTCATTCACTTGTCACATGACTGCTGCATAACTGTTCACGATTCATAACTATTAGTCTTCAGGTCTATCACACAATGAATAGAATGGTATTTTTTTTATTAATAGACACAGCAGTAATCAGTCATTTAAATAACTGAACAGGCTATGGTTCAAAAGGTTGCATAAGTGAAATATTATACTTTACCATGTTGCTCTTAGTGTTTTAGAACCGTGCTCTTTCTGTCACTCAGATGTCAGCTACTGCGCCACACTAGTTCCAAAGAATGAAAGATTTAAAAATGATTTGTTCATTTTACTGAATGAGATTCAAAGCTCCGAATCAGCAAAAAGATCCAAACAGTACAAGCTATGACTAATCTGAAGCCCTATCCTATTTGGTGCATGCCTGTAAACCTCATTTGTGCTAGCTTGCGGGGACGGAGAGAGCATAGGGTGTCCCATTTCTCATTTTGCAGTTCAAAGGGGCGCTCACAAGTATGCGCACCCTTTGGTGAGGACCGCATCAATGCAGACTCTGCAGTGGCTTCTCTCTCAGAATCCCTTGAGATGTAAGCTCGGACCTGCCAGAGGGGAGGGGTTAGTTTACAGTTGTCTGACCAACATGGCAAAAAAGAAGACAACTGAACTTCAAGACCACTCTCACTGATCTTCAATATGCTTGTATTCAGTACTGATCCACTAAGCTAATTAAAAATGCAAGAATGACATCATCTTGCAGAGTCTGCCACAAATGCATGCTTTCAAACCCAGGGACCTTGAGATCTCTTATGTCTACACATTGCTGATGGCTAAAGGTGTAGATATGGAGGGGCTGCAGGGCTTAGAACACATTAAGACTGGCCTGTCTTAGTCTAGGGTATGGAACTGTCTGCATCCTGGGACTGTTGTGATGTCATTTTAGTCTCAAATGCTTTTTCAACCTGCCCCATAGATATGCAGAGTGTTGACGTCACCAAAGTCATGACTTTGACCGTAGGGCTCAGGGCACCATCCAGCACCAAGCCCTAACTGAACATAGGCTGATGGCAGCTCCACCTCGTCAGGTTTCATAGTAGGACATTGGTTCCTAGAGGCCCCCGGCCCTGCATAATTTTGTGTTTTTCCCTGCTCTGATAACACTTCAAGTCTGGAGGGGCTTGTTAATTAGATGACTCATAGATTCAGGTGTGCAAAAGCAGGGCCAGCACCAAAATATGTAGGACATGAGGACTCCAAGACCAGTGGGGAGGGACCTACTGTAGTAGGACATCATTTATGTATACAATATTTGATGTTATGCAAATATTTGACCACCTCCTGTCAAACCATATATTGATTTTCTAAGTGAAAATAAGTTAACATATCAGGGGACAAACTCAAAAGTGGCTTGTTTTGCTACAAACGTGAGTCATTTTTATCTATGTAGAGGACGTGTTCTTATTTTTCACCTAGAAAATAACAAGACATGTAATTTGCCCAGAGACACCCAAACATTTGCACACGACTGAATATACACACTGGATTGTTGTTGCAGTACTTTAGAAGTGACTTTAAATTAAGTCAAATTACCCAAGTTATTTTGCTTTGAAAGGAATGTGATTAGTTTTCCTGTCTAGGCTCCAAATGCAAGACAGGAGAGTTTATGAGAGTGGGATTAAGTTTGTTAGTCTGCTTAAGGCTTTAATAGCACTCTCTTTTATTCTAGCACGTGCAAAAACTCTTTCCATTATCCCTTGTGTGCGAGGGCAGACAGACAGTGAGTTCTCATGAGAGTCTGTCCTCTTGCACAGCCAAAGCAGTTGCTCTCTTGAGGTCATTTACTGGAGTTAGCGTACGTACACAGCTCTAAGGCTTCCTACAGGCCCTCTATATAGCTGTAAACAAGCAAACAAATGTGAAATTAATGTCCAAGCATGGCTTTTAAAACCAAAGTGCTCCGCCTTTAATGCTCCACGTTAAGGAAATGAAATTATTGCTGACTGGAATTGTTTTCAAATGAAATCTCCATCTTTAACCATCATCCAAAACTGTCTCTGCCCCAGAGCAATTCTGTGTGCGCAGTCACCCCTCCGCCGCAAGTGCATCTTCCGGCATCGGAAAGAACGATGCGAGTAGATGATAGTGGTTTTTTTTGCCAACTCTCTCTCAAAAATGATTCAGGGCCATTGTTGGGGTTGGTCATCTGTTACCGGCTCCTCAGCAGAGCCAAGACAGTTTCTCAGTGTCAGCATTCAGCAGCCCTGCAGGTCTACCCTTAAACAAATTCATTTTCAAGAGTCCATAAACACTCCATAATCAGGAGTGCCATGGAAGAACCACTGTTAAATCGCAAAGGAATCTTTCAAAGAACAGTTCTTAAAAAACCTTTTTGAAGTTTAAAGAACCTCCACATAATATAAGGCTCTTCCTGATTACTCAGTCAAAGGTTTTCCAGAATGATACTGTGGCTCCTGGCTCGGAACCATATGTCCAGTTAGGAACCTTTATTGTTAAGAGTGTATAATTTATCATAATTAATATTGGCACTGTCAGAACAAGACCTTGTATGTCTTTTTTTTTTCTCTTTTACATAATTTGACAACTGCTAAATAAAAATAAATAGGTACAATATAAATATATAAATAATTGTTCTGAGGAAGCTAGTGTAGTGAGGCTGGCTTGCAAAATGACTGTTTTCTTTTCTTTTAAATGTCTTTGAGAAGCTCTGGGACTACATACATTATTCATAGCCATCACTAGAATAGAGCAAAGCTAAATCTATGGCTGGAGACTGAATGCTTCGATCATAGACCACTCAAGACAACACAGTGGTCCTGTCCCAGATGGTCACTAATATGATGGTTCTGCCAATAAACATGGTTTGCAACCGCTTTGTCACAATTCAACACGACTAAACTGATTTAATCTCACTTCATGAACCATCCACTAAATAGCTGCAACACTTTTTATTATCTTTATTCAGAGATCGCGTCATCAAAAAATGTTGTCATTTGTTCTCTCTCTTTTTTATTGGCGTGACAGTACATTGGTGGGACACAAAAGAACAGGAAACATCAGACATATTCTTAATTACTTCATCTATTCTTTTGCTGTTTTTAAGATGCAGTAGTGAACCAAAAAAGCCAAAAATTATTCATAAAGAAGGTATAGGTGGGAGAAACGCCCTTACTGTACATTGACAAGTGTGGACACGCTATTCTTGTGATGCAGGAGCATTCTGCTGTGTAAATCTCTCCTGTCTCTGGTAGGACCAATGAAGCATGATGATATAATGTTTTTAATTTAAAGTATCTGTGGTCTTCACTAAAGCCTGCCCAACCTTATGTCCAGCATGATTGCTGTGAGGATACTTGTCTGCTTCTGAACTTCTCAGACTGTTCATGACTTCTTTGTTGTTTGCTAATGATTCCACAAAACAATCAAAAATACCCCCGTATGTGACCTGTGGCCACTTTTTCATGTTGTTCTCCAATCCTTCTGGGAGGACGAGGCAGGACAATATCACCTCATTTTAATGTAATTTTAGGGTGCTCCCACATTTTGTTGCTGATGAATGTATTGTTCAGTATATTAGCCCTGTGCTAAGAATGGCACATATGTAAGTTATGCACATATTTTACACAAGGTATCACAGGACGGATAGTATCACTCCAGAGAATCCTATTGGCAAAATTTGGATATGAAGTCGGCAAAACAAACTAAGCTTGGGTTAGGACTACATAACCAAAAATATGTGGGCACCCAGACATCCCATTCTCATTACTAAACTGAGGGCACCAATATGCACTTGCCCCTCTCCTTTGCTGCAGTTACAGCCTTCTCTTCTTTGGGAAAGCTTTCTGCTACATTTTGGAACATTGCTGTGGGGATTCGCTTTCATTTAGTCACGAGAGCATTCGAGAGATTGGGCACTGGTGTTGGGTCATAAGGCTTAGCATGTAGTCAACATTTTAATTCATTCCTAAAGTGTTTGATGGGTTTGAGGTCAGGACTCCGGGAAGTCAAGTTCTTCCAAACACCCTTTCTTCATGGTGCTCACATTGAGCACAAGCGGCATGGTCATACTGTCACAGCACTTGAAGTCCACAGTTCTCTAGAGTATGACCCTATGCTGTCACATTAAGATTTGCCAACACTGGAGCCCAGCTCAAACAATGTAAAATATCCCCAGACCATTATTCCTCCTCCACCAAATTTTCCAGTTGGCACAGGTAGTTTTCCTGGCAAATCAGGGGTCTCATTTATAAAACTTTGCGTAGAACTCATACTAAAAGTGCATGCGTGATCAAAAGATGAAAAAAAAGCCTCCGATGTAAACCTGAAAAAATGGCATCATGGCAACTGAGGGGAAAAGTCAGAAGATAAATTCTTCTTCGGGGTGAAGTGGAAAGCCGAAAAAAAAAATTTGTTTGGTAGTCACAGTAGAGGGGTGACAAACAAAAAGAAAGGCAGTGAGTGGCAACAGGTAATGAATGCTGTGAATGAATTGAGTGCTGCAAACAGGCCGGTGCCCAAAAAAAAAAAAAAGAAAAAAAAAGTGAACAGATTTGAAAGCGATCATAAAAAAAAGAATTACAGCGCATCGAAAGAGCGTGTCTGCTACCGGAGGCAGTGGGGGCACATCGGAGCTGACACCTCTGGAAACCCGGATGGCTTCAATACTGGGGGAAAAAGTGTGTGTGGGGTGGTGTCTGCGAAACAGGGAGACACAGACTTGGCCGAGACGACACACGGTAAGCGTTTTTTATTTGCATTTCTGAGAACAAAAGTTCTTATGACAAAGCACAATGTAATGGTTTTGTTGTCCCTCCCCCAGAGACAATGAGAGCAGTAGGTGGTGAGGAGCCACAGGAGGTGACTGAAGAGTGCCTGGGTGTCCTCAGCACCAGCGAGTCCCGGGTGCATGTAGCCTCTGGAAGTGGCCGGGTCTTGGCGACACAACGAGATACACAATCGATGTACTTTCGGATGAATTGAAACAAATAAGAGCTGTGTTAGGTGATATTTCAACAACATTAAAAGATCTTGTTAAAAAATATACCTTTGCACTGCTGTCTATACAAATTCTGCATTCCATCTTCCCTGAGTCTTTCTTCCAATTGATAGCCTTCCTGTCGGATAAGGGGCTGTGGGTCCGGGTCCTCGTGCTGTGGTAAGGGTAGGCCAGGAGGGAGAGGAACGCCGTTCCTCTGTGCAATGTTGTGCAACACCGCACAGGCTCTCATAATTCGGCACACTTTTGGGGGGTGGTATAACAACCGGCCACCTGATGTGTCTAAACATCGCCATCTGCATTTCAGCAAGCCGATCGCACGTGAGCGTGAGCATCGTTATAGCGATTTTCCTCTGTGCTCTGGGGGTTTGAAAAGGGGTTGAGGAGCCAGCACTTGAGAGGGTGGCCGCTGTCACCTGCATTTTATAAAAGAAACGATTCAAGACATGAACAATGAATAGTTAGGAATTACACAATGTTTTTGTTACCTTACCAAGAAGCCAGTGTTCCAGGATAAACGAGTCATGTGTTGAACCAGGCCATCCTGTAACCATGTTTGTCAGGACCATGTCAGCATCACAAATAACTTGCACATTTATAGAATGCACATGTTTTCTATTTACATAAATAAATTCGTTTTCATATGGAGTCCTTATGACTCCATATCCATTATGTTACGTTACGCATGAATGTGATCACAGTATTTATGTGTTTTCAGCAATCAGACTGATTGTTTCACACCGTGTCCAAATGATCGTGATAATCACGGCCACCACTTATCCATTTACATTTCAACAGCTGCGGCGCATAGATTAAAAGAGTAGATTAAGTTAAGATTTGAGTCGAATGATATATTTTACTTATATATTTATTCACTATTATAAATATGTGACTGAATAAGTGAAATTAAATGTACAGTGTATTACTCACTAGCACAAGGAATTATTATTATATATATACTAATGCCACTCACATTTTTGCTCACCCTCTTCAGCCGCGGTCGCATTTTTTTTTTCCAAAATGTTCGCACGCATGGGTCAGAGTTTGCGTATATGCTTTGTTTCTATAGATCGCAACGTATGTGTAGGAAGAGGCGTATGCATCTTTTAGGTCCCGTTTTGTGCGTACGCAATGGTTATAAATGAGACCCCAGATCTGTCAGACTGCCAGATGTTGAAGCATGATTTATCACTCAAGAAAATGTTCTTCTCAAGAGTCCAATGGTGATCTTTGTACATGGTGATCTAAGGCCCGTCTGCTCACCTTTAAAAACCCAGTCCAGGAAGCCCATTGACAAACATTTCTTGCATTGACATTGCTTCCAGAAGCAGTTTGAAACTTGGTATTGAGAGTTGCATCTGAGGACAGATGGTCTTTACACATCATTTGTTTCAGCACTTTGGGGACCTATTATGAGTGTGTGTGGTCAACAGCTTTATGGGTGAGCTGTTCTTGCTCCTAGATTGTTCCACTTTTGACCACAATAGCAGCACTTACAGTTGATTGGGGCAGCTGCCAGTGTTTGCCTAAGGAAACTGCTTGGCTATATGCTTAATTTTATGCACCAGTTAACTCCTCAGACACTTTAGGGTTATTGGTATGAGTTTCAGACACAATTGGTGCTGGCTGTCGTGGTTGCCTCTGCAATTTGCTTTGATTTGAGGAATCACTTTAGAGGGCTTCTTACTGCCATCAAGCGAGAATGCGTTAAATCTACTCCCAGAATTCTATGCTATTTCATCAGTACATGCAGAAAGCAGCCGGATTGGTCAAATTCTAACTGGCATGAATCAAGTATTTCATTGTGTTAATTGTGGTACAGACCCAATAGAGGTAGACTTAATAGACCTTCAAGTTACTGTTTACTCTTACTATTACGTCTTTGTAGGGATTTTTTTGGAAGGGGGAGTTTTACACAACTTTCTCCTTTGTCTCGCTAGCTCAGACTCCCCCACAATGCCAAAGTTGGGAGGGTGGAAGGATGTACCTCGTCTGAGACCTGTGAGGCCCCACTTCATCTTTTTTTAAATTATTCGCTTTTAATCAGAGGTGGACAAAGTACTCACATTCATTACTTAAGTGAAAGTACAGATACCACTGGTCAAATGTTACTCCAAT
>JBBPCZ010029766.1:0-13896 GCA_037974445.1 Brycinus macrolepidotus
CACCTGCCTCTCTACCTCACTGTACCTCACCTGTCTCTCTACCTCACTGTATCTCACCTGCCTCTCTGCCTCACTGTACCTCACCTGTCTCTCTACCTCACTGTGTCTCACCTGCCTCTCTACCTCACTGTGACTCACCTGCCATCTGTTATTTAAGTCTTTACATCAACAGTAAACCAGCACACTGCACTTTACAGTACAGACTCTACTCTATTACATTTGCCCACTTCAGTTTTTTTTATACTTGTAATGTTTATTTGAATATATTTTTGTATATATTTTTATCACTTAGTTTTAGCCTTTAATTTTTCTTTAATTTATTGTAACTTTATTGCACAGTCTCACAGACATTTTAGGGGCTCATTTCATTGCACAGTGTACTTGTATAACTGTGTACATGACAAATAAAGAATCTTATCTTAAGGGAATTCCACCAATTTCTCAAAATTTCTGCATACTCCAGTCAAAGTGTAAACAAGACCATTCAGAGTGATCTGATGTGAACTGGTTCATTGTAGAGAATCTTACAGAGTCTGATTTCTTTACAGGTTTGGTGAATGGAACCAGGTTTTGTGATGTCCACAATATGTGACATCTACAATATGGGGCAGCTGGTGGTCTAGTGGTTAGGGAGTTGCCCCTGCAATCAGAGGGTTGTGGGTTCAAATCCCAGCACTGCTAGTGTCATCACTGAGGTACCCTTGAGCAAATCTGAAATAACTTTTCTTTGGAGGTTATTATGCCTTTAAAAACACATTTCAGATCAAAATCTCCCCAAAACTATTGTATAGCCAATTTGTTTACTATCCAACACGTCATCTAAGTTTATATATGTAATGATGGTGAAATAGTGATAAATCTGAAATAAGTTTTCTGTGGGGCTTTTGGCTTTTGATGCCATGCATGTTCATCTCTGCACTAAAAAGCTTTTAAAAAACAGGTTACAGATTAAAAGCATCTAAAACTATAGCAAAACAATGTCTCAGGCACCAGACAGTGTATTCATAACCATTTATCATTGTGATGCAACTTTTACAAGCATTGAACTCGTCAGACGTCTGGTTCCTATCACCACCACTGTAAACAGCAAGTGTTTCACAGCAATCCACTCACTACATTTTAATGATTTAATTATGCCCTAAATGTGCAGAATTGATGGAACTGTCCTTTAATAGAAGTTCCATTTGGTTGTAGTTAGAGACTTGCCCCATGAGAGGGCGCTCGAGCTCTATCCATGGTGTTTGGGTGCGCCTTGAAGGTTTAGATCCAATGTGGTGAACAATGACCATCAATCTAACCACAGCACAGACCAACATGGTCACTAAACGCTCTCGTTTTCATTTCATGGTCGTTTATTGCGTTTTATTCCTCTATGGATCTTCCTTGAGGAAGGAAGCCCCCCAAGCATGCCCCCCTCAAACATCAGCACTGCTCCTTTTCATTCCTTTGGTAAACGTTCATCATTTTAATGGAGTAAATGTCCCTAATTTTCGTGAGTCTGAACGCCCCTCCGGTTTGGCTGCCGCGCCTCTGCGTTGTAACTGAACGCAGCTAATGACACCAATTAACCAATCAAGGCGTAATTGGCAGTAGCGTGCCAATCAACGGCCTCCTCGAGCAGGGTGAACACGTGACTCCACCATTGGACTGGGGGGCTGTCAATTCTGCCCGGTTACCACAGGCCACGCCCCCCCCACACACACACCCCTCACACACCCATCTCCATTGAGCGTGGCGTGAGGGAGTCGGGGTGGGAGGTGTACACACACTTTCCATCAGAGATAGTTGAGGTGCGTTTTTTCCTGTTTTTCTCCTGCTCGTGTGGTGTTCACACACCGTGTGAGCTCCTTTTTTCACCTCCACACGGATGCAGACAGGCGGGCCGCCTGGTTTTTCACGCCGGGACTGAAGCGTCTCCGCTCGGGCTTTAATGCCAGCTCGCCCCGCTCGGGCTCCGGTTCTGCACTCTCTCTGGAGGCGAGCCTGAGGGGGGCATGTCGGCTCGGTCCCTGTAGGGAGGGCGGGAGGGAGACTGGAGACAGGGTTCAGGGTTTCAGGGTTCAATCAGAGAGGAGCAGACCCAGCATGGCGAACACCCCCAAGTTCAAGAAGGAGAAGGAGATCCTCACGGAGTACGAGAGCCAAGTGAAAGGTGAGGGAGCGCCTCCACATTAACACACGCACGCGCGCACGCACACCTGGCCTCTACCTGGCGAGCCTAGCGCGCGCGAGCGCACCATTCATTCGTTCATTCATTCATTTGTTCATTCATTTATTCACTTCTTTCCATCAGCTTTAGTAAATCATTTGAAAAAAATCATTCGAACCCTCGGTGTGTTTGGATCGTGTCTCGTGCCGTGCTTGTCCTTGCCGCGCGCGCGCTGGAGAAGCGCAGGGCGGCGCGAGGGCGGCGCGCTTTCATCTATTAAAACGGAATCTCGCGCGGGATCCATAGCGACACACCGGTTTATCTCTCTCTCTCACACACACACACAGTTCTGACAGTAAGCAGGTGTGTGGATGGGAATGCGTGGCGCGCGCATGGATAGCTGTGTGTGTGAGGGCGTGTGCGTGTGCGTGCCAGTGTGAGTGTCTGTGTGTGAGCACGTGTGTGTGTGTGTTTGTGGGTGGGTGTGTGTGGGTGTGTGTATGTGGCAGTGGGGGGTGGGGGGGGGTGGGGGGATAGGTGCCTATGTCTGTGTGCCTTTTTTGTGTGTGTGTCTGTGTGTGAGCATGTGTGTATGTGCCAGTGTGTGTTTGTGTATGTGGCAGTGTGTGTGTGTATACACGCCTATGTATGATGGTCTGTGTCCCTGTGTGTGTGTGTTTGTGTGCGCCATTGTGAGTGTCTGTGTGTGAGCATGTGTGTGTTCAGGTTGACGCAGTGCCCAGCCTGTCCTGCACTGAAGCCCCTCAGTGAAAGGCTCGTGTTCGTGGTGGGACACTCAGGGTTCTGCCGCTGTTTACCGAGGCGTGTCTTTACTGGTGGAGTGAATATGGAGGCTGGCTGTCCTGCTGTGTCAGCAGCTATTCAGCCATCGACTCTGGCTGGAGCGCGTGAGGGTGGGCAGCTCTGCACCCCAAACATGTCAGTGCTGGTGTTGAGCAGGAGGCGTCTGGATCACTGAGGCAGTCACTTAGACTTGGACTTAGACTTAGACCTCACTGAGACAGCCTTATTGTCATTGCACAGGTTACAGCAAAATTGGTTCCCAATCTTAACATTTCTACTCATACATAAAATCTTAAATAAGTAAGTGTAGAAAAAGAGTGTAAAATAGACAGACAATGTAAATATATAACATGCAATATAAACAATTCTGTAATAATACAGTCACTGAAGGTGGGTGATTTGGCAGAATCACCATATCACAATACCAGACACTTTCACAATGCTTGATATGTGTCCGATATTTAGTTTCAATAAACAATGATAAAGGGCCCATGGTGGCGCAGTGGGTAGCACTGTTGCCTCACACCTCCGTGGTTGGGGGTTTGAATCTGGGTCCTGGTCTTGTGTGTGTGGAGTTTGCATGTTCTCCTCGTGGTGGCAAGGGTTTCCTCCGGGGTCTCCGGTTTCCCTCCACAGTCCAGAGACGCGTGAATTGGGGATTCTAAATTGACCGTGTGCGTGCGTGTGTGTGTGTACTCTGTGGTGGGCTGGCCCCCTGCCCAGGGTGAGTCCCTACCTCGCACCCATTGGCCCCAGGATAGGTTCTGGGGATCCATGACCCTAGTAAGGATTAAGCAGTTATAGAAAATGAATGAATAAACAGTAATAACAGAAACCAGCAGTGAAACATTAAAAATACTGTCAAAACCTGAGTAGCATGACCTCTATTCTGCATTTCACACTAAACAGGCCTGCTTTTGCTCTACTACTTGTAATAACAAAACATGCAGTTGGTCACTGGCCAGCACAAATACTTCCTATCATTTCTTCCGTGTAATCTTAAGACCTGTTAAGATTGACTTAGTTTATGAAGAAGGTGTCAGTATATAAGCTTTTTTACACAACTCTTTATTGATGAAACTGCCAGAGAAACAAAGAAACTGCCAGAGAAAGTTCCTAGTGGGTTGTATTTTCTACACGTTCAGATGTTTGTATCACTTGTGCTGTTGGGATCATAGAAAACTTCATACTGATGATATTGTGAAAATAAAGTAATGCTTTATGCCGTCAGCTGCTGTTATACTTGCCACTTTAATCAGCTTGTGGGATCTTGCACTCCTGCAAGAGGATGGAAATGAAATTCTACTATCCAAGTAAATGGTTGAGGAACTCTTCCAAAGCATCCATCGTTTTGTGATTTGGGAAATACTGACTCGTGCTAGGAAACTAAATACGGCGAGTAGCAGTGGTTAAAAGCTTTTTTTTCCTGCCTGGAAAAGCGTGAAGATGTGTGTAGAGACTAAAATGATCTGAAAGTTTGGTGAACAGTCTGTTATTCAGCCTGTAGTTTTCTCAGGGGAGGAGGGAGATAAACACAGACATGGCCAGTCAGTACGGAAATAAAGTCACAGATTATCACCTGTAAAAGAGCAACTTACCCCAGGACCCTAAAAAACCTGAATCTGGTCCAAATGAGGCCTTTATCAGATGTGGTTTCTTAGTACTGTTGTTGCGTTTGATATGTTAAGAATGTTATGCAACAAAGGTGAACGTTTTTTATTCGTGAAACATTTTTATTCAGTTTGTCTCACAAACCTCCTTTCTTAGGACACATGACAAGGAAAAGTCACACGAGTCATAAAGTATCATTATGTTTATATGCAGCAGTGTTAGCTTAGTGCTAAGATACTACTAGACACCCATAAGGGTGATGGCATAATCTAGTGTTGTATTTATGGCCTGAACTGAAGGTCCAGCTGTAACAGTCACGGTTCACCACGGCATTAAATATTACAGTAACGATAAATTTTGAGTATATACGGTGTTGCCCACCTGTAGTAGCTGCAAGTTTATGCATGTAATTTGTCCATTGAAATACAGAGATGATGCCTGCTCCCCGTGTCCTATTAGAGCGCTAGTGCAGCTCTTCACATTGTGTGTGTGTGTGTGTGTGTAGTGCAGTGATTGTGCTAGCCGTGCGTTCCTTTCTTACCGAACACTGGCAACAGGCCTTTGCTGCACTGTATCCGTTTCCATGGATACCTGGCCACCAGCCAGGCTGTGTGTCCGTCCATAGGGGACAGAGGGGCTTCTGACAGTGCTGTGTATTTGAGTGTGTGTGTGTGTGTGTGTGTGTGTGTGTGTGTGTGTGTGTGTGTGTGTGTTTCAGGAAGCACAGAAAGAGAGAGCAGACTCGTGGGTTCAGGGATTCCTCTTGCTGCAGCACTAATGCTGTTTAGTATGGAGCGCACGTAGTGGAGTGTGTGTATGTGGGGGTGTGTGTGTGGGCTTGTGTGCCCCGGTCGAGGCAGTGGTTTAAGTACGAGCAGGTCTGAGAGATGAGTGATTTATGGTCATAAGGGCAAGCTCTGCTATTTTCAGAAACCACATACGTTCTCACTCACATGCTGTAGGCACTTAGTCAGTCACCATTACACCATTGCATGTGGCCCTGCACTGTACACTCATTTACAATGTACTTGTTTGTCTGGTTGTGTATGTACATCAATCGGCCATAACATTAAAACCACCTGCATAACACTGTGCTACCAGAATGGCTCTAAACCGTCGAGGCATGGACTTCACAAGACCTCTGAAGGTGCTGTGGTATCTGGCACCAAGATGTTCGCAGCAGATCCTTAAAGTCCAGTGCTGGTGCTTTTGGTCTCCTCACCTGTCAGTGACTTTAATGTTGTTGCTGGTTGATGTTTACAGTGTCCCACATGTCTGATATAAACCTGTGGCAGGTCTCGAAATAAAGGTCTTGTGAGGTGTTCCCAAAAGTGGTCCACGGAAGGACAACCAAAAAACCGGCAACAGGGGTCATGAGTACCCAAGGCTCACTGGTCTGGTCGCTCAAAAGAGCTTCTGTAGCACAAACTCCTGAAAAAGTTCATGCTGGCTCTAAGAGAAAGGTGTCAGAACATGCAGAGCATCACAGCTTGCTGCGTATGGGGCTGCGTAGCTGCAGACTGGTCAAAGTGCCCATGCTGTCCCGTGTTCACCACTGGAAGCAGCTACAATGGGCATGTGAGCATCAGAACTGGAGCATGGAGTGATGGAAAAATGTGGGCTGGTCTGACAAATCACATTTTCTTTTACATCATGTGGATGGCTGGGTGTGTGTGCTTCACATGCCTGGAGAAGAGATGACATCAGGATGCACTATGGGAAGAAGGCAAGGCAGCAGACGTAGTGTGATGTTCTCCTGGGAACCCTTGTGTCCTGCATTCATGAAGATGTTCCTTTGACATGGACCACCTACTTAAACATTGTTGCAGACCAAGTACACACCTTCGTGGTAACAGTATTCCCTAATGGCAGTGGCCTCTTTCAGCAGGATAATGCGCCCTGCCACACTGCAAAGGACTTAAAGGATCTGGTGCTAACGTCTTGGTGCCAGATACCACAGCACACCTTCAGAGGTCTTGTGGACCCCATGTCTCAATTGGTCAGAGCTGTTTTGGTGGCACAAAGGAGACCCACACAATATTAGGCAGGTGGTTTTAACATTATGACTGCTCGGGATGTGTATGGATATCAAAACTCATCTCAGCATTTGCTGTACTTGATGCAAAGTTCCACTAGTTTTTTCAGTTTTTCAAATGTAAACAAAGTCATTGAAAGGTTTGATGTGAACATTTATTTATCCAAAACAACTGGTGAGTGATAATATTGATGATGGTAAAATTCTGAAAAAATAATCTCACAGTTATCGTAAAACAATGTTTCAGGCGTCTTGCTATATATTTCGAATCATTTCAAGTAAGTTTCTCCAGAGTAGATAACTTTGTTTACATCTTAACAATTTAACTAAGCAGAATTTTGATTTGATGGGATTTCCCTTCATCTGGGGGTTCAAATAATATTATGTATCATTTGGAATAAATACAGAAATAAATTGTAGTATTAGTAAGTTTGTAATGAATTGTAAAGGTTTTTACTGAGTGTGAAAGAATATCATGACAATGTGGGATGTTATTTATCACGATAGCAAAATAATATTGTCATACAGCCCAGATCTACTTGGGGGGCGTGCAAGTATAGCCTATGTGTGAGAAACGCTGGATATTTAAATGTGACTATTTTGCTATAGAGATGGGCTGCTGGGCTGGTGACCTTTTCCTTTGTACAGTTTCCTCCTGTGTGTGTGTGTGTGTGTGTGTGTGTGTGTGTGTGGGATCCTGCTGGGAGCAATGAGGTGTCTCCTTAAAGGAAGCTGTCTTTGGATTTCCCAAAAGTTTTTCATCTAAAAGAGTGTCAGAACCTACAATCCTTGTTTACAAATGGTCACTTCATTTCAGCCAAGTGTTTTCCCTTGGTACTCAAATGCATCTCCAGTCAGCCAGATTGAAATCCAATTACTATGTGGTCAGTAATATGCAAATCGACTCGTATACAGCAACCAATCACTGTGCTGCTCTTTATTTTTTTATTCTATTCAAAATAAAAGCACAATTTTACACAACACAGTTTTTGACGAGAAGAGGCTCTTTATAATAAGGATCACGTGTCATCACTATGAGCCACATTAAAACACAGTGCATTGTAGCGAGATGATGAAAAACAATGAGGCAAGGTGAAGTTTAATCAAACTGGAGCTTTATTTGAGCAAAATAGTTCATCCATAATGAGCTACGGAATGAAAATGAAACTCGGAGAAACTCACAACAGTAGTGGAACTGAAAGAGCAGCGATGCTGCATGAAGCGACGGCAGTGTGAAGGATGGTCTCTTTCATAAGTAGAACTGCAGGGGGCGCTGTGACAGGATTGGGAGGGGTTTGGTTATCGAATATGTCTTGGAGAGATGGATGCGTCTCAGACCACCTCCTGAAGTGGTTTGAGTGATATAAATCTGTTTTAAATGTGTTCACACTTCCAGTTTTATGTGGCTCGGCCTCTTCCAGATATAATCCTGATACTCCAGACGTGTAAAGGTGACCAGGTGTAAACAGGGTCACAGTCACACGCTGCCATTTGCTCGCTGTTTTGGAGCCCATCGATGTCTAAAAAGGAATTAGTTTTTGCACAGGGAGGAGGTGGAGAGGAAAGCATAGAGTATGACCTCTGCAACACCTGCATACACACACACACACACACACACACACACACACACACACACATTTTGTGGCTCTCATTTCAAAACCTGTAAGGCCATTTTTACCATATGATAACATTAATTGACCCTTACAGGTGTGAATTGACCACTAGAAATGGTCTAAAATTGCTTAAAGGTTTATGAAGGTAAGAATGCCATTCTGGAGACATGAGGTTTTGTTATGACTGCCGCTATATATGTTAAATATAGGGATGGGTGATGCAATCTTATTTTTTTGTTATTGTGATGAATTATGTCACTATGCTTTTCTGAAGTATAGATATCAGTATTTAAAGAACACTGACCAATCTCATTACAAAGAGTTAATTGATTATGTCTGTTTAACTGGATTTAGTGCAGTGAAGTTTATGACAGATATAATAATATTGTACTTTTTGTAAATACAGTTTGTACAATGTAGTAATTTTTAAATGTGGCATAACTACATTTTTTTAACTCATCCAATATCATAAAAGGAAAATAGTATGACTCACTGTGTTTAAAGACACTGTACTGTGGTGGAGGATTTTTGCCATATCACCATATAATGTGTGTGTGTGTGTATATATATATATATATATATATATATATGTGTGTGTGTGTGTGTATATATATATTCTCACTGCTGGCACAAAACCACATTTCTCTATTTATTGTTGTTTTCCAGCCGCCCTTTTCACCATGCAAAAATGAATGCACCAATATAAATGACCCAAAACATATTTATTTAAATCTTATATATATATATATGTGTGTGTGTGGGTGTGTGTGTGTGTGTGTGTGTGTGTGGCTTTTGCATTTATTTTGCTAAATGTAACATAGTCTTTAGTCTAAAATACATAGTCTTAAATAGTCTTTTCCTTCTTCATTTTGGATTTTTCTTCCACCTTTCCTTGCAGCATACTTCTGTTTCAGAAATATTCATAGGTCATCTTGCGTGCACAGCATGTTTAAGGTCTAATCACAGATTTTTCCCCAGGAGTCGATGGGGAGACGATGAAGGTCATTTCAAAGCCTCAATCTTAAAGTAGTTAATAGTTGCTGACTTTCTACTTCAGTTCCTTTACTGATGGGATATTAGCTTCCAGGTTTGTTGATCTTTAGTAGAACCCGTTCTTCCCATCTTCTGTGCACAACCACGAAAAATAACAGACCCTCCCTCACGCTTAATAGTTGAAAAGGTGTTCTTTTATTGAAATGTTTCTCATTTTTTTTCTGCAAACATAGCATTGACAAACATGCCTCTGGTTTATCTAAGTGGTGTGTTTCTTCAGACATTGATTTTTGTGATGGGATTAAGGTAACCTTCTGATGACCCTTCTATGAGGATGATGTTTGTGCAACAACACAGGACAGTGGGTCAGTGAATCACTATGCCCATGATAGCCAGATCTTCCTGTAGGTTCTGAGCAGTGATGTGGGGGTTTTGCTTTGCATGTCTGACCAGATTTTTCAGAAATGTTTCTTAGTCCTCCAGATCTTGTCTTCAGTGGTTCTCCTTCACTTCCACTTCTTATTGACTTTTCAGACAGTGAAAATTACAATCCAGAAGTGCTTCATTATCTTTTATAATCTTCCCTTGGTTTGTATGAAGTTATCTTTCAGATCCTCAGTGAGCTACATAGATGAGCCCACCACCCTGAGAGGTGTGAAGGGTCACATATTATATATTGCAGTCTGAGATTGTCCACACCTGTCTTGGATTAAGACCTAATGAGTCAAATACACCTGACTTGGATTAAGACCTATTGAGTCAAATACGCTTAGGGACCTTCAGAACAATAACATCAGTGGGACAATTCAAAGGGTGCCTTTTGCCGCATTTTATTTTATATTTTTAAAATATATTTTAAGCCCTGTGTGTTTGCGTGTGTGTGTGTGTGTGTGTGTGTGTGTGTGTGTGTGTGTGTGTGTCAGTGTGCTCTGGGTATTAATTATAAAGACACATTTTTGCCCTATCAGCTAGAAGCAGCACAACAGTGAGAAATGTATTCAGTAAAAGAAGGGACACATGGGAGCTTCTCCCACCCCTATTCTGTCCAAGGAAAGTGAGAGAGAGGGGCTGTGAGAATGCCTGTGAGTGTGTGCGTGTGTGTGTGTGTGCGCGTGTGTGTGTGTGTCTGTGCATTTTCCAAGCCTCTCTGCCAGGGAGTGGGCATGAGAATCAGACAGAAAGCAATGCGACAGCGACTTAATGCTCTGTTTTAGTGTGCTGGGTTGTAATGAGATTTGATGTTGGGTTGTAAAGCTGGCCACTCGCCAGCCGAAAAGCCTGCGTTCTGGTGTGGCCGGGGGTGCGCAGGCACACACACACATACACACACGCAACACACACAGCGTGCGTTCTCATTCTCATAGCAGAAGCTTGCAGAGCTGTTCAGGATGCGGATGGTTTATTATTTAAACATTCTTGATCATTTAAAGGTTCTCTAGTTAAAAATGTGATTTACTATATAACTATATAACATTCCCAAACTGATTTCAAACATTAAACAAACCAACAGCCAGCATCTCATATCATTTGTTACAAGGTATAGTGTGTGGACATCCATCCATCCCTCCATCCCTCCATCCATCCATCCATCCATCTTTTACCTGAGCTGTTGATCCTAACCACGGTCGTGACAGGGAAGGACTGTGGACAGGTCTCCAGTCCATCACAGATTGTGTAGACACGACACATTCAATAAATCTTCTTAAATATGTAAGGATAGTGATACTAGTTTCACTAGTGTTTAGTAAGAAAGACACTAAAACCAGGGAGCTCAGAGACTCCAACCTGCTTGTGGTGGTGAATTCTGGCGGGGGGTCAGGAGGGAGCGATAATTACTGCTGCTGCTTCTGCCACTGCTCTCCAGGACGGTCCTCCTAGTGTTTAGACAGGCCTCTAGCTCCAAACACTCCTCAGTCCTCCACACAACTCCACTCAGCCTGCTTCTCACCCTCACTGCTGCCTTCCATGATAAACAGCAAACTAGCTAAACACGATAACTAGACACAATAAATAAAAGCTGCTAACGAAACTAGTTATGCACGTACCGTCTGTCTGGTTGAAAAAAGCTGTATTTGAACTAGAGGCTACAATAAATAGCAACATAGGGCACCTGAGCAGCTGGGCTTCAGCTGACAGAAATACTTTGTCACCCCCTACAGGATACAGTTTAACTACAGCCACAAAACTACCCTGTTAATTCTCTATCAACACTCGTTGCTCAAACATACAAGGAAATGCAATAAAAAGTCTGTAAAAGGGTGTTTGGGCCAGCTCTAATATCATTTTTAAACATTTTATTAAGTACCCTGAGGAACATCATGAAAGTTTAGCAATAGTTAAATGGTTAGAGTAACCAAATACTTTTTGGAACCACTGTATACCATTACATAGTTATACAAACAGGCCCTTTAATCCAGATGGGTGTTTATACAGTAAAAAAGTGAGAAATACAGGAATACACAGTCAGCCGCTGCCCACTGGCTTCTGTTGTAAATGTTTTTCAGTTGACAGGTTTTCTGTTCCTTTAAGGACAGGGAAAGGCATTGAGATGTCAGCTTGTCACAAGCAACTGTGCACAATAAACACAACAGAAGGAGATCAAGTTGAAAATGCCATAGTATTCCATCAGACAGTTGGTCAAGGAATGCGGTCTTGAAGATTCTGTCCAGGACAGCAGAATCTTCAACACTTAACGGGATAGGGGTGTCCAGATAAGATGGACATTCATTTACTAAGAGTGCCACATGCCTATCTATGTTAGATAACCGAGTTCTGAGAGGTGGACAAGGAATGTGGCTGGCAAATTGGTGTGCAATTGTAATTGTGTTTGTGAGCAATGTTTATCATTTACACTCTGAAAATCACTGTGATCTTGGTCATCTTGGTCTTATGTGTGCATCATTTGTCAGCAATGTGTCTTTTATTTTCTTGCTTATAAATAAAAAGAATTCAGTTCTTGTAGCACGTATGCCCTGAGATCCAAGTTACGTTAGGCTGAAATATTACCGGAAACCCACTCAGAGTACCGGCCTCCTCCAGACGAGTGGCTCTTTGGTTTGGCCTGTATGTATTAAGTGAGGCCTGCAAAGACCCATTAATCAAGTATAAATATCGATCCGCTGCTCTATTTATGGCAGTGTGGCCTGCAGCAGGCTGGACTGCTTATAACTGCCGTTCTTGGAATGACAATGGTGAGGTAGGATACTAATGCATATAAGCCTTTCAGTTTTAACTGGACTACAGACCAGCTCAGCTGGACACTGGTAATCTATATTACACTTGTTTTCTAAGCTCTTAACCATTTATTCTGGTGTGGGAGACTTTATGTCATTGGTTATGGACTCATGCTGGTGGAATGAGTAGTTCTAGTGGTCCAGGAATGATGCACATTTAGAAAGAACAAGCCATTTCAATGACAGCAATCCTGCTCACTCCATTGAGTTCCATGATGAACTGGTGCCAGATTCTGTCATTTTTCTGAAGCTGAAAATACACACAGTGGTAGCCGGTAACATTCTTTGGAAGGATTTCGCCCTTTGAGCAAAAGAACAAACGCACGTGTCAGTCATTCCACCAGTTTATTTTTGTCCGCTTGAAAAAAGACAAGGAAGCCAGGAGTGGGTGACACAGGCCACGGTTTCACATTTTTCCTTTTTAATGCAATTTTGACTCATTCCGTTCAGAAAGCGGTGAGGAGACAACAGAAGGGTATGCTGAGGTGAAGCAGTTTGAAGCGAAGCTGAGGAATGTGCAGTATTTTTATACTTTTATATATAAAAGGTCCTTAAATTGTTCTCACCTTGGGCATAAAGCTCTGTGAAAAATCTTTACCTGCTATAGAACCTTTATGTTATGTGGTTCTTTATCTATTCATGCTTTTCAGTTTTGCTCAGAGTGTGCACCTCACCCCATTTTTTGTTATTTTTCCCATACTTTTTAACAGCTGTAGCTTTCTCCTGTTTGTAAAGTCGCTGGACAATATGAAAACATTAATTGTTACTGTGATAAATTACACTACAATATGTTACGGTGTGCTTTTCTGAGCATCCCGTGGATATTATCGGTACTTCTAGCAAATTTACCAACTGCATGTTTCATTACAAAAAGTGCATAATTAGTTTAATTGGACTTGTAGAACAGTGTACTGTTTTTAACACTTTTGTTTGTAGATATGACATGGCTGTTTCTCTTTGTTCCAGCTTATCAAATGTCAGAAAATGTGACGAGTAAGGGTGACTGGACACAGGTGCATGTAGAGGAAGAAAGATTTGAATTACAGTTCAGTGGCAATGCAAAAAAAGTCCAAACCACTGACTTAAATAGTCAGACTTAGTTAGTCACAGCTGATCTCCATGTGACCGTGGAGGCGCTGGTTTAGACGTCCGGAAAATCTGTGCCTCGTCTCTGGGGGGGGGGGGTCACAGGAGGTGTGTCATAGGAAAATAAAAATATTGACGTGTTGTTTATTGTGAACATTTTTCAAAGAATTGTGATTAAATATTTTTACTTTATTGCCCACCCCTGGTTGTGCACTAGTGTGTGTGTGTGTCTGTGTGTGTGTGTGAGTGAGTGTGTTTATGGGTTCTATGCAGTATTGGTTTACAGTCTGGTTCTTGGGCTGTGTGTGTGTGTGTGTGTGGGGGGGGGGGGGGGGGTTCCATGCAGCATTGGCTTAGAGTCTGGTTCTTGGA
>JBBPCZ010029787.1:0-13895 GCA_037974445.1 Brycinus macrolepidotus
CCCCCCCCACCCAAACCCACCCCCCCCACCCCCCCCCCCCCCCCCCCCCCACACCCACACACACAAACCCACCCCACACAAACCCTGCTGATCACTTTATGGCTCCCTGTGTGAGAGTCAGGGGAGAGGAGAGAAATTGAAAAAAAGAACGGGACGAGAAAAGTGTGTGTGTGTGTGTGAGAGAGAGAGAGAGGTTTTGATGTGATTTATAGGAGAGAGAGAGAGAGAGAGAGAGAGAGAGAGAGAGAACGATAGAGCTTTTTGTTGTGATTTACAGGAGAGAGAGACAGACGAGACAGAGAGAGGGAGAGAAGGATGGAAAGACAGTGAGAGAGAGAGAGAGAGAGAGAGAGAAAGAGAGAGAGAGAGAGCATTTCAGTGACTGTCTCTGATTTCTAAACTGGTGGGGGCATTTGGGAGGAGGAGGTGAAATCAGCAGCTTGGCTGAACTCAAATAAGTGACTTTTTTACCTTTTCACACAACACAAAAGGCCTAATCCTGGGACTACTCCAGCCGCCAGTGTGGATGGTGAGCAGGACCACCGTAGTGTGTGTCAGGTCCTCCGGAGTGCGCACAAAAAGCACATTGAGACCAGCTTCACATGAAAACCCACCCAGAGAAAAGGGGCGTCTCCAGTCATTTCCCCAAAAGAAAGGCCGCGGCATCTGGGCATTCAGAGCCCAGACGGGAGCTGAGCGTGTGGCAGAATGGACGCGTCCCTCTTTTTGTCCTGAAGCTGCAGCTGAATAGAGCGAGATTTGTCTTCACTCAAACACTGAGAGTGATTTTCACCACAAAACTCCTCTTTCTGTCTTTCCCTCAGTTTCAGTTTTGCTCGGTTTTGTTTTCACTTGCACGGATAAGGAACGCCGAGCGACCCTGCGGACCCCCGGGGGGCGTATAATTGTGGGCGAGTGTTTATGTTTTACCAAGGAACAACAGTGCTGATCCACACACAAATATGGTCATTAACATCAATTTTCTCCGTTTATTTGGACATCAAAGGATCGATGCTATCACTTCTGTGAAATAAAGCAATTAGGGTCAGCGGTGATGCGGCCGGGCTTTTGGGTGCAGTGGCCTTCTCTGTTTTTTCCTGAATAGCTTTATATCTCATGCCCACAGTAGCTTTCTTTTCTTACTGAGGAACAATTACAGATACGGCTTCGGCTAAACTGTTTATATACAAAAGCTTTTATCCTCTTTTAAGTGCAGCGGTCCCAAAGAGGGACGTTCATCTGCCCCAGCCTGGGTGTGGGCAGGCGTGACGGAGGCGGTCAGCCTGAGCTTATCAGGCTCATCTCTGTGTTGTGAGGGTGGGGACGGCGCTTTGCCCTGATTCTGATGCGATAAACAGGGACGAAGGCAACACAGAGCACTTCAAACATGTCGGCCCAGAGGAGCAGGAGAGGCGTGGGGGGTCCCGAACGAGATGACTCCTCTCCTCATACGACCCAGGCCAGCCAAACAGAGAACCGTACCAAGGCTGTCTGATGGTTTTGGTCATGTCTTAAAGTGGGATGCCCTCCTGTGTGACCTTTATCCAGCTGTGTGACCTCCGTCCAGCTCAGCGATAGTGTTTGAGTGCTTTATGGAGTGGAGACTGGAAGCTGTGGAGCTACGAAGTGTGAAATGTTGGGTGATCTGCAGAGCATTAATACTTTTTATCTGATCATTAAAGCGAATTGAGCAGCTCCTCCTCAACCTGAAGTGATCAGGCTTACATCCGTGTGCCTGAGCTGCTGATAACATCCATAATTACGAGCCTAAATTAAATTCTCATCTCTTTAGGGTTGGTTGTTACAGGTAACATGCTGATCTTGATCTTCCTCTTGTTGGAGTCATCTCTGAACTTGTCTTCAATTTCAGGGTTCAGAGTTCTGATTGTATCTGTCAGAGGAACAGGAGGAATCTGACACCATGAATGTTTTGCAGATCGTTTTCACATTTATAAATTATGCTTGCAGTATTAACTATAATCAGACTATTTTTAATATCTTGCATCTTCAGATGAAGAGTGATACAGTAGAGGAGAGCGTAGGGGAAAATGTCCTTGTCGCCTTTTCATATTCCCATAGCAACCCAGTTTCACAGAAACCGGACAGATATATTTCTCTAGATTCACACTGACAGCAGCTTTAATACCTTAAAAAATAAAGGTTTCATCATAAGTATGTTCGCCTACTGAGGTGTGTGTGTGTGTGTTTGTGTGTGAGAGAGAGAGAGAGTGAGAGAGAGAAGGAGAGAGAGAAAGAGAGAGAGAGTCACAGAATTCACTCCTGTATTGTTTTAATCTTGGTGGCTGTAGTTCAGCAGTTTCGATTACAGCAGAAAAGCGTCTCACGCTGAGAGCCAGCTCTCCACACTCGTACCTTTGGTGGATGCTCTTACTCGGCACAGACTGAGGTGAGAGAAGCGCTAGGACTCTCGGCCAAGGACTCTTTCTGGTGGAGCGTGACGTGCTGGCCGGTCAGGGAGTGAAACCCCTGGGCAAAAGTGTTCCTCACTGCAGCCACCAGCCAGGCTGGAGTACCGCCTCCACATGGTGGGCTTACTTTAAATACCCTGCTCCAATGAAGACCCCCAAAGTAAACAGTGAGAACTCCTTTTATATAAATTCACAAGAACTGTTTTTTAGAACCTTTCAGTCACAGATTCACCAGTACTGTACTATAGATAAAGACAATTCAAAAATATGTGATTCGAATCAGAAAACTTTATTTAATATTAATGCTGTACTTTGCTCTACAATGAGTCATCAGTGTCTAATTCAGCCTCATTCCTTGGTCACACGTTTATTTTAATGCCTTTTTTCATATTTTGGTTGGAAATTCATTTGTTTTAAACCATCGAGAATTAAACTGTATTAAATGACTAAAGCCCAGAATGGGTCAGTTTGTCCTCATCTCCTCTGCTACAGGACTCTGGAAGCGGAAAGCTGAGTCACTGTAGTTGGATGACTGGCAGAAACACTTAGTGCTGCTCTTGTGTCCTTAAAATGTCGAGTCGTGCTGCGAGTGCGGCGGCTCTGCGGTTTCGCTCCTCGGCAATGAACAGCGGGGCCGGAAGTGACCGAGTTTGCATGCTGGTGTTCAAATTGAAATCAGATCTAGGAGCAGGAAGCTGTAGATGGAAATTTGGGTCAGTGAAGATAAAGAGAACCTTCTTTTTTTTCAAGTAAGCTCCGAAATTCTTCAAGTGAGCTTAATAAAGATGATGTTTGACGTGAAATTTTCTTTACACTGGCGGAGCTCCACAAAGTGCTAGTAGTGAAAAGGTGTAAATAAGTCGCTTCAGGTGAAGAACTTCATCTTCTGCATTCTCTTCCATCAGGAGGAAAACATCCATGACCTGAGGAAACCTGCAGCCTGTATAGGAGTCACCAAAGTTTTCTTGATTAGGAAGTTCCCATTGTTCTTCATTCCCGTCATTCCCATAACTATGATTACAATGTTCCTAATGTTCATAATTATGTCTACTGCCATTAAAATCCAAGTCCAGCAGCGGGTGTTTTTGTTCTGAGACTTCCTGGAGGCCAGACCAACAGGGAATGAAAAACATGCAAATTAACCATTGATGAAGGTCTTAGTGATTAGCATAAAGATCAAGGGTCAGTGTGGTCTCCTTGGGTGCTGTGAGCTCATGGCACAGAGAACAAAGAAAGAAATGCCAGCTTGTGTGTCGGAACTTCTGGTTCACGTTCCCTCTCTGAACAGATATCTCAAATGTGCAGGAAGACTGGTCAGACCGAGGTGACAATGGGGAAGAAAAGCTCCTCAGAAGGATCAATGCTAATAACCGGAGTTGTGTTTCTTTGTAATTAGTCAGTTCAGCTCATAATGAGCTCAATGGGGCAGAAATGGTCAACAGTTGTCTTTGGTGTGAGATGACCTCGGGGTGGCGGGTCAGAGAACCAATCAAACTTTCATTTTGTTCAAAGACATTTGACTGAGTCACTGTGTGGATTTAGCTGTGCTGGGCTCTCAAGGACATGAGGAGGAAAGCGGCTTGTTAGCATTGTTTCCACTGTAAAAAAGCAAGTGAGCCACGTTTATAAAGCACCTTGTGATATCAGGGAGGAGACTCTGCGCTGAGAGAGAGAGAGAGAGAGAGAAAGAGAGTGAGAAAGAGAGAGAGAAAAAGAGAGAGAGAGAGAGAGAGAGAGAGAGAGAGACAGCACAGCACAGCTCAGCACCGCACAGTAAAACACTGCAATGTTCAGATCCTGAAAGTCTGTGGAATATTCGGAAAGCAAGACTCAAATCTGGAGGCAGAAAATTTGAAAAAAAATTATCCTTAATAGACAATTATTTATCATTCAGAATATTTAGTTTAGTTGCATTTAAACACATGTTTTCCTGTATTTTACTTCAGAATGATCTTCGTGAATAAAATCATGAAAACTGTCGATATCACACTCAGAAACGGCACCACCAGCACTAAGGCATGGACTTTTGATGGCCGTCACTTTGGTCAGCATCATAAATGTAAAAAATGAATAAAAAACACAAATAACCGTTCCTTCACACACCCACACCCACCGACACACACACAAACACCCACACACACACACACCCAGGACATGCATGGTGCTGATAGTTTGGCAGAAATAATGTGTTTTTGATATTCTTTCTAACCTTTGACTTCAATCAATATGTGAGTGGCTGTAACATCATTCTCTCCTGTAAGATTCTGCTTCAGAAATCAATTATTTAAACAACTTAGCGTTTCTGCTCTGATCCCTCAGCAAAATACTGCTTATGATTCATGGAATACAAATACTGTAATTAAGAGCACTGAAGTGAATCCATTTACTTCCATTTGCATTTCTGTGTACCTGGCACTGGCGGTCACATCAGTGTGTATGTGTGTGCACGTGCTATAGAGAGAGAGAGAGAGAGAGAGAGACAGAGAGAGAACAAGACAGAGAGAAAGAGAGAGAAAGAGAGAGAGAGACCAGGAGAGAGAGAGAGAGAGAGAGAGAAAGAGAGAGAGAGAGCAGGAGGGAGAGAGAGAGAGAGAGAGAGAGATAGTAGGGGTTTAACAGAATAGTCAGCACAGGTGATAAGCTACACAAACACACTCATATTCTTGCAGTCACTGGCATGTTTGTCTGACAGAAAGGTCTTAACTCTGTTTCAGTCTGTTGTATTTCATCTATGGAAGCTAAACTGCAAACACAGCCTGGGTTTAATTCATTGTGATGTTGCAAATACCATCAGCCTACAGAACTTTAACCCCACCCCTTCAGTCTAAAGCAGTTTAGCCCCGCCCATTCAGCCTACAGAACTTTAACCCCACCCCTTCAGTCTAAAACAGTTTAGCCCCACCCCTTCAGTCTAAAACAGTTTAGCTTCAGTTATTATGGTCTGAATGAATCTGATCCAGGGTCATTGTTGTGTGAACTCAAAGTAAAATCATTTTTTATATTTTTGCTGGGTTTTTTTTGGCTGATGTGTAAACTTTTTCTCCCAGAATGGAGACAGAATTGAAATTTACTGCCAATAGAACGGTCATTTAATGCAGAACTTCATTTGAACTGTAATAACTCCTGCCCTCAGAAGATGGTGAGCTATGGGCACTGAGCCTCAAACCCCTCACACGTTCCTGAGCGTGGGACCT
Source organism: Brycinus macrolepidotus (assembly GCA_037974445.1). NCBI lineage: Eukaryota > Metazoa > Chordata > Actinopteri > Characiformes > Alestidae > Brycinus > Brycinus macrolepidotus. The sequence continues at coordinate 5,624 of JBBPCZ010029787.1, forward strand.
GTGCGAACACTGTTGTTTTTCTCTCTGTCAGGGAGCACCGTGTGTTTCCACTGTGTTTCTGTCTCTCCTGGCGCTAAGTTTCAGTAAACGAGACGGATGCAGTTTAAACTGTGTTTCCGCTCACTGAAAGTGATAGTGCATTAAGAAAATGCAGACTGACGAAAACTGTGCCAGAGGAGTGGCAGAGAAGAAGACTGTCATGCCAGAGAGAGAGGGAGGGATAGAGAAGGAGGGAGGCAGAGAGGGAGATAGTGGGAATAGGTGAGGAGGAGGTGAAGAGAAGGTCGGAATCAGCAGTAAAGTGGAATCTTGTCGGTTCTTCCCTCCTTTACCTCCCTTAAAAATGTCTTCTTCAAGAGGTTAATTTTTCTATTCAAACATCTTCCTCCTGTTCCACCAGCTCCAGATCTTCAAGTGTGCTGAGGCTAGAACCCACATTTTCCTCAGTAAGCATGGCACGGTTCTCTGATCATGATTTGTGTGGAAAAAACTCCTTCTGCATCCTGAGATCTAACCAACTTCCCCTCTACAGGATTCTGATCTCCAGACAGCTTTATTCGCTGCAGAGAGTTCCTCTTGCAACATCAGAAGGATGTTTCATTGCCTGACTCCAGAGATTAAAAACGGAGAGATGTTACTGTAGCCCTGGTGCTTTCTTGTGTTTCTGAACTTTTCTTTGTGATTACGAGGGGTCTGCATTACTCACATACGTTTGAACTTTTCCTCTTGCTACACAGACTGACCAAACGGTTTAGAAGATCGACTCTTTTCAAATGGAAAATAACTCCTGAGGTACTTGGTACATGGTCTTCCATTTCCTCCAGACGACCAGTTTCTGCTATGTACTCCATACCCCACCTTCCCTGGGAACTGTATTATTCTGCCCCAGATTTGATTATGATAAACTTATACTAGCACTCAGTATTAAATAAGGAATCCATTTCACATTCTGTGGAAAGGGAAGGATTGACACCGAAAGTGAAAATGAAAACCTGCTGGACAGACGGCTTAGAACTGTCGAAGCACATAATCGGCCTTTGGAAAGCCGTGCTCCAAAAACTGTGCGCTCACCTTAACAGTGAATCCTCAATTAAAGAGTGTCACAAAACCCCTGGCGGAATCTGGGCTTGAGCTGGCTTAATGGCGATGGGGTGGGCCTCCGGTGGGGAAAGGCTGATGCTGTTTGGGAGGGAAAATTAGCCGGCACTGTGGAGGAGAAAGTGGAGATTTCCTGAATGTCTAATGCGAACGGTGCTGGTTTTCATTCCACACAGGACGGGTGAGTTTAACGGGTTCGAAGTGCACTCCCGAGTCCAGGTGACAGTTGTTTACTTTCCTATTCAAACTGATCTTTATATGTAACGGCCTGAATGAAAACTGAACTCTTCTCCTTTTAGCTTCTGATCATCATTTCTATCCTCAGTGTGTTCCACAGTGTTTCAGTTCTCAGTGTTCCTGAGTTCAGTTCTCAGTGTGTTCCTGGGTTCTATCCCAGTGTGTTCCTGGGTTCTATCCCAATGTGTTCCTGGGTTCTATCCCAATGTGTTCCTGGGTTAAGCTGGTTGACAGACAGCCTGGGGACATATGAGGGAGTGTTTGCACACTGATGATGTTCTCTCAGTTGTGTTTTCCAACTGTGTGAAGGTTCGACGGATGGGATCTGCATGGCGTCATAAATGTTACGGCCACCTTGTTTTGAGCCTCAGGTGTTCTGTTGAAGTGTTATCTTTTACTCGCTTGTACTTACCGTCTATTTGTTAGCAAGGCTTCCAGCTAACACTGGGCAAGTAGAGACAGCCCTGAGAGCGAGAGGCTGTTTGAACTGCGATAAAAGACTTTGTTTGCCTGCTTTAAAATGTGCACCTCTCTGCCTGGGCCTTGATCTACCTGTGCAGTTTGCAGAGAAGATGGTGCTGAAGAGCTCGCACAACCTTCCTCAGCCTGAGGGAGACGAAGGTGCAGCCACGTTTCATTACCCTCTTGCCTGTCAGCTATGCACCACTGAGTTCAGACGAAGCTTTTCATCTCCACCACTCCTACACGACACCATAAGGACATGCCTGCCATTTTTGTCCCAGGATATATATTTACTTTTGTGACACGACAGCATTACATTACACACACACACACACATACACACCTGACAGCAAACTCAGAAGAAGGTTCTTAACAGTCACTGGGGTGGGGAAGGAGATCTTTGCATAATGATTTTTGTTCATCATGAAAGATCTTCTATTAGGTTTTAACATTTTAAGCAAGTGTGCTTCTTTACATGACAACTTTGCACTACAACTACAGGATGATGTCTGTGTTAAAACCTGTGATTTTCTCTTATGCATTATAAACCGTAGAAGCGTTTGTGAGTTGTGTGTGTGTGCGTGTGTGCAAGACCCTTTTGAAGTGTTCTTGCACACACACACACACACACACACACACACACACACACACACACACAAACACACATTTCTTTCAGGTTTTGTGTCCAGTTCTCCGCCCAGACACAGAATCGGAATCCACCTGCATTCATGTGCAGTTTGCTCTGAGAGCTGCTCCAGTGTATTCCACTAACACCTCCCCCCAAACACACACACACACACGCACTCACACACATTCTCTGAGTAACATTATGCTGTCTCACGTAATTACACGCGCACATGTTCATAACCCCTCATTTTGTCATACAGCCACACACTGAGAGAGACTCCTCTGTATAGCCTGGTGTTCGCGGTTCCCCTCATCACTCGTTACAATGCCACCATTCAGGCCCTCTCTTCCACACAGGTTGCGCTCCGAAATCCCATTACAGCCCTGGGGCCCGGCTTCATGTGCTACTTGCTGCATTCAGGACTCTTTGTGGGAATGTTTTTGCTCCACAGTGTCCGTAACCCCCCCTTCCCCATGAGAGATGATCATTGCTCTTGACATCAGTGTTTCAAATGGTATCAGCAGCAACACCAGCAAACAGCCTGGATTTAACTGCTTCTCTCAGCTCTCCAAGCTTCATTATGTGGTTACCCTAAAAACAGTGCCCCACACACTGTCCACTCTGTTACCTGACACATAGTCCACAGGAAAAACAAACCTCTAAAACTGCACTAATTTATGCTATTCTAGAATAATATATTAGCGCTAAGCTAACTGCCCTGCACATGAGCATGTTTTCGGGCTCTAAATTAAACGCAGGTGTCTGGAGTGTGTAAAAGTGGCTCCATGTTGTGTGTGAAGATTGTCACAGTCATATGAAAATAAATGTGAGCTCGTGTGCAGCATTTCCACAGTGACTCCTTCAGTAAAGAGTCCTGGTGTAGAGCTGTTGCTGTTCACCGTCTGACACACATTTACTGGTTAGACTGCCGCTCCCATTTGCAGTCAGTGACTTATCTAGAACCTCCAGAAAGCTTAGAGTGGCATTCTCCTTCACTGGTCTGCTCTCTGTAGAACGGGATTGGCTTATTCCTTTTCCTAATGATGTTGATGGTTAATTAGACACAGTAGGACTTGAAGGACTGACCAGTGGGAGAGCTCGGTTAGCTATGTAAAGCATCCTGAGAATTTAACCCTATTGTTTCCAGTCAAAACTTAAAATGCTGAGGGTTCCCTTTGAGTGGTCCTATAATACTAGTGATATCGCAGGATCACACTCTCCATGGGACAGTTTAAAAGCTTTTTTACTTCCAAACATTGTAACTAATTTTTCCTTTGTGGTGTGTCTAAAAAAAAAACCTCAAGTTAAAGATCTGTGCCATTTTGCCACTCTTCAGAAGGTCTGTTTGCTAGCTGTGTTCAGAGTTTAGAGTCTCGTCCCATTTGACACACTGCTCCACCCTGCCCCTCACAATCCCCCCAAAGTAGCCATGGCCAGGTTGTTGTGCTGTGGGTTGCTGGCGTTTGCCCTCCACCACCTGATCTTTGCTCTCCTCCAGCCAGGGCATGCAGAGGTGCCAATTAGTGCCATTTGTGGCAGCATTTGTTGGGCATCCGTGAGGACAGGGCTGAGGGCCGATGGCCATCCAGTCAGTGAGCTGGGGGCGAGACCAGGCCAAATGAAACAGCAGGGACAATTCCACACCCAAGCTGGTGTCAAACGCCCCAACTGCTGAGCTGAACCTCACCTTAATCACCCTGACCAACCAATCAACCTCCCCTGGTGAATGAATTAGGTTGAAACTGGTTACTGAGGCCCACAAGTGGAAGTCAACCTAATTTTAGTGAAACTCAGAAAAGTTCTTACTGGAGTTGTTTTTCCAAAACAACACATTTTTTCTGCACATGAGCATAAGGACTGTCCCATGGCAACTCACTCAGGGTAACGAATTTCACCTACAAGATGAATTAGAGAAATCAAATTACACAGTGAACAGTTTATACATTGAAATTACAATAATTAAGTTAAATTAAGTATTTTTAAGAGTTTGTCCCATCAGATTCTAAATTACTGTTCACTGTGTACTGTTTACAACTCACTGTTTGTCATGTACTGTTTATTGTTTACTGCATGCTGTTGTGTACTGTACTGGTCACTGTGTACTGTTTAGTGTTTATTGTTTACCGGGTACTGTTTACTGTTTTCTATGCACTGTTTACTTTGAAGTGTCTACTGTTGTGTATTGTTTATTGTTTATTGTTTACAGTGTTCAAGGTTCAAGGTTACTTTATTGTCATTAGCAGCTGTGCAGACATACGGCCGTGGCCAAATGTTTTGAGAATGACACAAATATTGGTTTTCACAAAGTTTGCTGTCTGTGCTTTTATATCTTTTTGTCAGATGTTTCTGTGCTGTACTGAAGAATAATTACAAGCTTTTTATAAGTTTCAAAGGCTTTTATTGACAATTACATCAAATCTATGCAAAGAGTCGATATTTGCAGTGTTGGCCCTTCATTTTCAAGACCTCTGCAATTCGCCCTGGCATGCTGTCAATCAACTTCTGATTGGTGGCAACCCATTCTTCCATAATCAGTGCTTGGAGTTTGTCAGAATTTGTGGGTTTTTGTTTGTGCAACTGCCTCTTGAGGATTGACCACAAGTTCTCAGTGGGATTAAGGTCTGGGGAGTTTCCTGTTCATGGACCCAAAATTTCGATGTTTTGTTCCCTAAGCCACTTAGTTATCACTTTTGCCTCATGGCACGGAGCTCCACCATGCAGGAAAAGGCATGTTCTTCACCAAACTGATTTGGGTGGTTGGGAGAAGTTGCTCTCAGGAGATGTTTTGGTACCATTCTTTATTCGTGACTGTGTTCTCAGGCAAAACTGTGAGTGAGAATGGTCTCAGGATGCTTTACTGTTGGCTTTTCTTCTCCAGACAAAAATTTTCTGGATGCCCCAAACAATTGGAAAGAGACTTCATCAGAGAAAATGACTTTACCCCAGTCCTCAGCGGTCCAATCCTTGTACTTTTTGCTGAATATCAGTCCTTGAAGTTTTTCTTGGAGAGAAGTGGCTTCTTTGCTGCCCTTCTTGACACCAGGCCGTCCTCCAGAAGTCTTCGCTTCACTGTGTGATCAGATGCCCTCACACCGGCCTGCTGCCATTCCTGAGCAAGCTCTGCATTGGCGGTGCCCCGATCGTGCAGCTGAACCACCTTTAGGAGACGGTCCTGATGCTTGCTGGACTTTCTTGGGTTCCCTGAAGCCTTCTTCACCACCTCTGAACCTCTCTCCTTGAAGTTCTTGATGATCCGATAAATGGCTGATTTAGGTCCAATCTTACTAGCAGCAATATTCTCGCCTATAAAACTCTTTTCATGCAAAGCAGTGATGACTGCACTGTTTCCCTGCAGGTAACCATGGTGAACAGAGGAGGAACAATGACTTCAAGCACCACCTTCTTTTAAAGCATCCAGTCTGCTGTTCTAACTCGGTCAGCGTGACAGAGTGATCTCCAGCCTCCTCCTCGTCCTCCTCAACACTCTCCCTGTGTGAACGAGAGGATCACTGAAATGATGTCAGCAGGTCCTTTTGTGGCAGGGCTGATATGCAGTGCAAATGGGTTTTTTGGGATTAAGTTCATTTTCATGTCAAAGAGGGACTTTGCAATTAATTGCAGTTCATCTGATCACTCTTCATAACATTGTGGAGTATATGCAAATTGGCCTCATAACTGAAGCAGAAACTCTGTGAAAATTAATATTTGTGTAATTCTAGAACTTTTGGCCACGACTGCACACAGTGTGATGAAATGTTTTTCCATGGACTGCAGTGCAACTTATAGCAACATACAACATTCAACACAGTTGAATGTAAAGACAGAGACAGACAGACAATAAATAGACAACTAGTGTGGACACTACGTAAACCTTCCGTAATGATTAGTGTTGATGAGTGTGTTTTTTCCATAGGAGGCGGTTACAGCATTGGACAAAGTGCAAGGGATGACAGAAACAGTACAATAAATAGACAATATAGCAGTGTAACAGTAATGTGAATGGGATGTGAATCATAGACAGTACAGTAAATAGATAATACAGAAGTGTGATATAAAGTGGGAAGTGCATCTAAAATTACAGAATGGTTAACTATTGCACCATACATACGTTTCTCAAGATTACACTGTGAACAGGATGTAAACCTTCCAGAATTCTAATATTGGACCATATATACAGATATTATTATTGCACAGGAGCATGTGTTGTTGCACTGAAAACATATTCTTATTGCACAAGAGACAGCAGCATAGAACCACATTTAGTAAGGGGGGGCAGAAGTTCCCCCTGACTTTCTCAGCTGCTCTCACTATCTGCTGCAGTGTGTTACAGTCTGAAACATTACAGTTTCCGTACCAAACAGTGCTGCAGGTGGAGAGCAGACGTTTGATGGTATTCTTGTAGAATGTGGTGAGGACTCATGAGGGTCGCTCTCTTCAGTCTCCGCAGAACGTGCAGACGCTGCTGAGCCCTTTTGGCTGTGGAGGTGGAGATGAGGATCCAAGAGAGGTCCTCCAGTGTGTTCTTCAATGTGTACTGTTTACTGTGTAGTTTTCTGTGTATTGCTTATTCTTTACTGTTTACTAACTGTATAGAATTCAATGTGTACTGTGCGATATGTACTGTGCGATGTGTACTTTTTACTGTACACTGCACTGTTTACTGTGTACTGTTTACTTTGTACTGTGTATTGTTTATTGTTTACCATTCACTGTGTATTATTTACTTTGAGCTGTTTACTGTGTACTGTTCACTGTGTATTGTGTTTGTGTATTGTTTGATATGTTCTGTGTATTGCTGTGTATTACTTTGAACTGTTTTGTGTGTGCTGTTAACTGTGCACTGATTTCTGTGTGTTGTTACTGTGTAGTGGGTTGTTTACCGTTTAATGTGTATTGTTTACTGTGTACTGTTTAGTTTGAACTGTTTGCTGTATGCCCACAAGACATTTGATTTCCTGACACACACACACACACACACACACACACACACACACACACGCACACACACCCAGAATATTTGCAGCTCTAACAGCACCATAATCTGTTTTTACTCAAGCGTAATTGTTTGGAAAAATAAATGATGGTCATTAATGTTCTGCCCCACGTCTTTTTCTGATTATACACCACAAGCAAACGGCCACAGTTATTACCAGCTTCTACTGACCACCACCTTTATGGTCTGAAACAGATGAATAAGCAAAAGCGGCGGCCGGTCCACACTGCCACCGATCTCTTCACCTCCGTAAGCTCCAGGTTTCTCCTTGTTAGGACAAGGTGTGGCTCCAAACAAAAGATGGATGGTGACAAACCCTACTGTTTGTGTATGAGTCAGCGAACATGAACACAGCCCTGCTCGGGCCTCCCTGTATCAGTCAGCTGTGACGAGGCCAGCACAACTGCTGCTTTGGGGGAGAGTTAAACACACAGCAAACGACAGAACAATCCCAGGTAAGCCGCCTGGCTGGAGAACTTAAGCAGTAATCAAACTGTGGATAGGTGGTGTTTGGAGCTATTCATTTTATGTAGGACCACAGGTTCATGTTTTATGGCTATCTAGGATCACTTGCAGGGTAATAAGGACACAGTGAGAAGAATGTGGGACACTGTGGGATTTACAGGTTTTTTTTACAGTTACTAACATCCTTTTGTCCAAACTGTAGCCACATTCTCAAAACTGTTAACACAGTTACCACAACTTCCATCTGTTATGCCCATACCTTTGACACACTGAATGTTGTTTTCACACATTATGCAGTCATTTACAGTTTTTTCTGATTGCTTAAACACTAACAATGATTCTATAGCACAATATCTAAAACTATTAATAGTTATAGCAAAATCACTCAC
>JBBPCZ010029807.1:0-13893 GCA_037974445.1 Brycinus macrolepidotus
CTGAAAATGAGAGTCTTTGAAAGTCCTTCAGGAAGCCTGGAGAACTGTTCCTCAAGACTACATTAAAAATACAAGAACATCTGGCTCTTTGCAAGCAAAATGTGAAGAAATGAAGGGTGGCCCAAGACTTTTCACAGTACTGTATGACTTGACGTTGCCACAAAAACTGATTCTAGATCAGAATCGTACTCTTGAGGTAGTTTGTGACCACACTGACAAGTCTGCACAACCAAACTGTGGAGGTGGATGTGGGTTGAGTGGCTTGAGAGAAGTTCTGAGAATGTATTTAATGGAAAAAGACTTTGGGTGGCTGTTGCAGTAGCTTTGTAGCTCCAGGTCAAAACAAAATAAGTCAGATTTGGAGACCAAACATGTCTTGGCTATGTTATAAGTCTAAAATTGTGTAAATATGATATTTCACTGAACGAATCCTTTAAGGGTCTAACTCATAAATTTGGGCTTGGATTTTTGCAAATTAGATGTGTGTGAAGAAGCTCATTAGTTTAAAGAACCTCCACAAAATATAATGGTTCTGTACCAGTACTGTTTACTGTTAGTTCTAGTTATTTATCTATTTATTTTCACATCCAGGCTGCCTAGTTCTTAGTCATTTATTTATTTATTTTTATTCTCCTTAAATACTGGTCTATATTTATCTATGTATTTCCTTAAATACTGGTCTATATTAATCTATTTATCTCATTAAATACTGGTCTATATTTATCTATTAATCTCCTTAAATACTGGTCTATATTTATCTATTTATCTCCTTAAATATTGGTCTATATTGATCTATTTATCTCCTTATACTGGTCTATTCTAGTACAGCTGACACATTCTCCACTTGATATAAATACGATACTTCACTGAACCAATCCTTTAAGAGTCTAACTCATAAATGGGGGCTTAAACCATTCATCATTAGTGTCCTAACAACATGGCTCTGACCTCCTTCGTGCCTCTTCGTCTGCTCTCTCTACAGGAAGACGGATCCATCGATCCGTATTTAGCTCTGTGGAGAGTTCACAGGTACTCTCAGCGTCTAGCCGTAGGCTGGGTAACTATTTTTAGGAGCTGATGTTTTGGGCTGGAAGGGTGGGTGGGCAGTTCGTGCGTCACTGTGATCACTGAGGCTTCTAAAAACAGCTTGGAGAACACGTGAAAACCCACGCGACACACACACACACACGCACACACCCCTCCCCACCAGCAGGCTGTGTGATGCCTGATCCAGAGCTTGTGTTGGTAGTGATAAAACAGCAGCTTGTTCTCTGAGATTGAGTCAACGCAGGATCTGTGCCTCTGGGGTTTCGGCACAACTGAAGAATAGTGATTTCTCACAGCATATTACCTTTCAGCTTTTTTTACACTCCGAGGGTGTTAACGCCTGTTTTTTTTCTGCTAGAGGAGGCAGATGATTTTGTCGTAGCTGATCTTGCTTTGCCTAGACATTTCATTTAAAGTCAGCACCTGTTTATTGATTACACCTCACGTAGGCACTTGAAAACTGGAACTGCTTTTTTCTACTGGCCCTCAGTCCAGTAATGAAGAGTCCAGTTTTGTTTTTTTGTTTTTTTTTTAAGACCTGCTCAAGATTGCTATACAGGACCTAATGATACAGAAGGGTATTCCCTTCTCTTGCAAATGAAACTAATGACAATTTAGCCAAGATTAAGTTCCCACAAAGCTCACTGAGGTGATCAGCTTGCTAGGAACCTAATACTAATGCAGTTAGCATTCATGCCAGCCTCTACAGGAGGAATGTTTTAGCTCATACCTTCACACTTGAGAGTGAAAAATATAAGTGATACATGATTCTATACATGGTTCTGTTGAATTTTAGACATTTGTGTAAGCATGTGAAAGTAGAACAATGTGTATCGCTCAACAGCCAGCAGTTTCTACCAGCTAGCAAGCAAGATAGCTAGCCAAATTTTGAGAGGCATAAAATGACTAAACAGACAATTCAAACATGAGACATTATTATGACTGTGTCTCAAACAGGTGTAGAAGTAGAACTATTTTTGTTGGTTCCCATGTAGGTCATGTCTGGTTTTCAAATGTGCTGTGAAAAATAAGCTCTTATGTTCACCTGTGTTACCAACAAAGGGCAACACTTTAGATTAGAAGTGGTTTTAGGACTTTTTTTTCAGAAGTATAAACCAAATGAACCTAAGAGAACAGGAAAAGAACATTCTGAAAGAGTGTGAATGGAAGGAGAAGATTCCAGGACAGTTTGAAAGGGATAGAACATTACTGAAGAGTGTAGATGGGATTAGAATATTCCAGAACAGTCAAAAACAGTTATGGTTAGAAGTGATTTTAGACTGTTTACGGAAGTATAAACCTAATGAACCAAGGAGAATGGGAAGAGAACATTCTAGAAGAGTGTGAATGGAAGGAGAAGATTCCAGGACAGTTTGAAAGGGATAGAACATTATTGAAGAGTGTGAAGGGAAGAGAACACTCTAGAAGAATGTGAATGGACGAAGAACATTATTGAAGAGTGTAGATGGGTTTAGAATATTCTAGAACAGTCAATAAGCACTTAAGGTTAGAATTGTTTTTAGACTGTTTACTGATTGATAAACCAAAGGAACCAAAGCAAAAGGGACAAGAACATTCTAAAAGTGTGTGAATGGAAGGAGAAGATTCTAGAACATGTGAATGGGATAGAACATTGTAGAAGAGTGTGGATGAGATTAGAACATTCTAGAACAGTCAAAATTACTGAAGAGCGTGAATGGGAGGAGAACATTCTAGAACAGTCAAAATTACTGAAGAGCGTGAATGGGTGGAGAACATTCTAGAACAGTCAAAATTACTGAAGAGCGTGAATGGGAGGAGAACATTCTAGAACTCTGGGAGGCATTCTCGAAGGGTGTGTTTTGAAGACCAAACATGTCTGGGTTGTTTTAGGAGAATGATTAAGAGAACATTGTAGAAGAGTGTGAATGGAAGGAGAACATTATTGAAGAGTATGGATGGGAGTAGAACATTCTAGAACAGTCAAAATTACTGAAGAGTGTGAATGGGAGGAGAACATTTTAGAACAGTCAGAATTACAGAAGAGTGTGAATGGGAGGAGAACATTCTAGAACACTGGGAGGCATTCTCGAAGGGTGTGTTTTGAAGACCAAACGTGTCTGGGCTGTTTTTGGAGAGTGATTAGGAGAAGATTCTAAAACAATGCAAACGTAGCAGAGTATTATAGAACAGCGTGGAATGAAAATAGAACATTCTAGAACTGTGTTAACGAGGGGGAGAACATTTTTGAGTCTTCTAACAGTCCCACAGAGACTGTATGGCACACCAGCCAGATGAGGTGAGATTTGTTTGACTGTGATATGATTGCTTGTCCTGGCAGAGCATGAACGACAGAAAACAAAGCACTCCAGCGAAACCGAAAGCCGACACTTTCACGTCTCTTTTATTTCAAAACCATAAAGGAAGTGAGTGGTACCTGTCTGAAATTGAAGCACCACATGATTTCCTGTAAAATCTGATTGAAGGAACCAGAAAAGCATCAATGTGGTTCACTTTTCCCTTAAATGAAAGAAAGGTGCCACAAGGCAATGCTACAGGAAAAATAAAATTAGTGGATTTTTTTTATGGGCTTGGATTTTTGCAAATGAGATGTGTGTAAAGATGCTATGTCTAGAATCCTGCATCAAGGCCAAGAAGCATATATCAAGAAGCATTTATGTCATTCAGTGGAATACCGTTCAGTACTGTTTACTGTGTCTTAATTATTTATTCTTAATACTGACTTGTTGCTATTGATACCTATACTGTTAGTTCTAGTTATTTATCTATTGATTTATCACATCCATGCTGCTAGTTCTTAGTCATTTATTTATTTATTTATTCATTTATTCTCCTTAAATACTGGTCTATATTAATCTATTTATCTCCATAAATACTGATCTATATTTATCTATTTATCTCCTTATACTGGTCTATTCTGGTACAGCTGGTACATTCTCCACTTGATATAACACTTTATTTTCTTAAATATTAGTCTTCACTTGATATCACTCTATATTTGTTATTTATTTGTTTTATATATTTCATACATATGTTTAAGAGAGATAAGCATCTACAGAGTTGCAAATCTTATCTCGTTGCATTGTACATTCCTGTGTTTTGCAACGACAATAAAGATACTCTATTCTATTCTATCAACGTTTCTTTCTCAACAGTCTCATTTTTTGTTGAATTAAGCTGGCTTGAAAACAAAATGCAGATTTCTTCTCACCCAGACAAGGAGATATTGACAAGAAAAGGATTCATGCAGGGTGCATTATGCTTTTATGACTCACTAAGTGAATTAATTGGTCCTTTATATGCAGCCCCTACTCCCGTACAAATAGTTACACAGCGCACGTTTAACATCATCGTAATGTGTGTTCTGACAGCCTAGGCCTGGTTTTATTGGCTGGTTCAGCCAAGACGCTGGTGTTTTTATGCTTGGCAAGCTGTTAAGGTGATATGTATGAGCTTAAATCATCCCATCTGCTCTGAATGTTAGTTTTCTTTATAGGAATTATAAAAGTGTGATTTGATCTGGATGCCCTATTATTGCTTGCACATGCTGCATTCATTTTTAATATCATATTTAAGGCTCACTATCATGTTTGCTTGTTTGAATAGCTTTTACTGCATGTCCAAATTTGATAAATGATAAATAAATCATTCATTTTAGTAGGAAAAGGGAAACTGTGCCAGTTGAATGTTTTTGAATGCTGTTTTTGTATCGTGTTTTGTGAAAACACTCAAAAGTCATCAAAATGGTTAAGAGTGATCTCCATAAAAATTCTCTTTCTGTTAAACGTTCAGCTTACTGGAAGGTGTCACAGGATCCCATGCAGAGATTGTATTTTAGGACCTTCTAGCTCCACCCCTTTATCATCTCCCTCACTGTTGTGTCATCTGTAATTTCCTCTCTTCCCTGTTTCTATTTCTGTTTTATGATGTGTTTCATATCTAGTTTTTGACTTCCTCTTGCTCCTGATGCGGTTTTGTTTCATACCACTGGTCTTGTTCCTAGTCTGACCTTTCCTACTTCTGTTATCCGTTTGTTCTTTCTAGTTCTTTAAAAGGCCAGAGCACACCTACTCAGCAAACACCTCCAATCTTCATCCTTCTGAGGTTAACAGCTGTTTTACAATTTAAGAAAAAATGACGACTGAACAGGTATGAAGAGGGAGAGAGCAGTCTAGAACAGTACAAATGAGAAAGAACATTCTACAAAAGTGAGGAAGAGGGAGAATGACCTAGAACTGTGTAAATGGAGGAGACTATTCTAGAACAGCGTGAATGATGGAGAACATTGTGAATTGGGAGGAATGTTCTGGAACAGTGTAAATGATGGAGAACATTCTAGAACAGTGTGAATGATGGAGAGCATTCCAGAACAGTGTGAATGATGAAGAACATTCTAGAACAATGTGAATGGGAAAGAATATTCTAGGACAGTCAGAATTGGGAGGAATGTTCTGGACCTGTGTGAATGATGGAGAAGATTGTGCTATAGGGAGATTGTTCTAGAAGAGTGTGAACGATAGAGGATGTTCTAGGACAGTGTAATTGAGGAGAGCATACTAGAATAGTGTGCATGATGGAGGACATTCTAGAACAGTGTGATTGGGAAATAATGTTCTAGAACAATGAGAAGGGGGAGAAGAGTCTAGGACAGTACAAATGAGAAAGAACATTTTACAGCAGTGTGGAAAAGGCAGAATGGCCTAGAACTGTGTACATGTGGGAGAACATATTAGAACAGTGTGGATGATGGAGAAAATTCTAGCACAGTATGAATGGGAAAGAATGTTCTAAAACAGTGTAATTGGGAGGCATGTTCTGGATCTGTGTGAATGATGGAGAACATTCTAGAACAGTGTGATTGTGGAGAGCATTCTGGAACAGTGTGAATGATGGAGAACATTCCAGAACAGTGTGAATGATGGAGAGCACTCTAGAAGAGTGTAGTTGAAGACAGCCTTCTAGAACAGTGTGAATGGTGGAGAACATTCTAGAACAGTGTAAATGTGTGAGAACATCATACGACAATGTACATGAGTCAAGCTTTCTATAGCAGTGTAAAGGAGGGAGAACATTCTAGAACTGTTTGAAAGAGAGAGAAATTTCTAGAAAGAGTTTCAATGGTGAGAATACTTTAGAGCAGTAGGGAAAGGTGGAGACCCTTACTGAGCAGTGTGAATGGTGGGGGGGGGGGGGGGGGTCTTCTGTTCAGGAAGGGTCTTCCCTTTTCCCAATGGTCCAAGAACATTGTGAGATCTTGTGAATGGGGAACAGCATTATGGAAAAATGTTTCTTTATCTGAATGTCTTTATCTAAATGTTTCCCAAAAGCATTTTAGTGTTAAGAACATCTTAGTATAGAGAGAGTGTTCAGTGTAATTCTCTCTCTACCACTTGACAATCATCTAAGTGCTTTTGATGCTTCCGGATGCTTTTGGGAAATCCAGCTCTGGGCAGTGAGAGTTTTTTGGCCCCAACACTATTATTAGAATGAACAAGTAGTATTAAAACAATCAGTAGTGATTTTTTTTATGTCAGTGTACTTGCTCAACCATTTCCAAATCTCTCCTTGAGGAGGCCCCCTGTTATCTATAGTCATCATCCAGCACCTGCTTTGGCTAATCACTGAGTTAAATTGTTATATTGAGTTAAATCTGTTGTCCTGCTGAGAAGATTAAATAAATCTGGTGGTCTGGTGGTTAGGGAGTTGCTCCTGCAATCAGAAGGTTGTGGGTTCGAATCCCTGGACTTCAAGTCGCACCACTGAGGTACCCTTGAGCAAGGTACCGTCCCCACACACTGCTCCCTGGGTGCTGTGTTCCTGGCTCCCCGCTGCTATACCCATTGATGAATGGTTTAAATGCAGAGAAAGAATTTCATGCTGTTCACGCTGTGTGCTGTGGTGTGTTCACGTACAAATGGTTACTTTACACTTTACTTACACCTAAATCTTTTTCATTTTCAAAACCGTTTACTGCATTTGTGCATTTATTTATTATAAACACACATTTCGTTGTGTTTTTAAAGGCAAAAACACACTTATTGTGCAGATAAACGTCCGGTGTTGGATGCTTTCCATGCGGATCCTTATCGGGTAGCACTGAAAGTAGTTTAGTGTGGGTATGTGTGCATGTGTGTGTGTGTGTGTGTGTGTGTGCGTGTGTGTGTGTGTGTGTGTGTGTGCGTGCACAGCACAGTTGCATTTATGCTGCAAATTGAATCTGTCTTATACAGCGACACTTGCTTACAGTGCTATTAGTAATGCACTCAGCCAGCCAGCTCTGCAAAATGAGAGAGCAACAGAGGTCACTAGAAATAATACAGCTTTGTAGAAAGCGTGTTGCTTTTAAATGGCCATATGCGAAGAATAGGTTACGGTTCCTCCTGCAGCATGAGTCTGCAAATGGTATAATCATCCCTTAGGAGATGGAGCTGTAAATCAATGGGAAATTCAGTTTGGAAGAAGCTTCATTCCAAAATGCAGTGCCACCATTTGTAACAATGTTGGAAATAAAGAGGTTAGAAATAAACAGGTATAGTACAGCCGTCTTCAAAAAGCACAATTTTATTTATCTAATGCAGCTTTGATATTACTTGTGTGCCTGAAGCCTCTCTCAACAATGTGTATGATGGAGGAAAAATAATAAAAGAGGTGTTTAACACAAATCATGGAAAAATCACTGTCTCATATCATGGAAAAAACGCAAGTCATACTTTTAAAATAAGACTTTAATGTTCTGAACCAGCGCATACCATTCACTCCCCACTCCATACAGTCCATGTATGGAAACAAGCTGAAATATAGAGCAATTGAGCAGTCATACTCTATTTGCTATTTAGTGAAGTTCTAAACATGTTAACCTGGACTGCCTTTTAAACAAGGCACGATAGAAAGCAGCCAATCAGAACATAGTTAATTTACATATTTTGGTTTTAAGGCCCAGCAGCAGAAGTAGTCTGTTTAATTAATGTATAAAGAGGTCACTTATTATTACCATTGTTTTACATTATAAGTCTCAAATGTTCTAAGTAGACTTCAGGAATAACTAAATGAAAATATAAGAAAAATGTAGAATAAAAGCCCTTTAAATATAAGTTGGAGGGAATTTTTATGCTCTTCGATGCTGATCTAATCTCAGTGGGTGCATGCCAGTACGGTGGTGTGTGGAGAAGGCTTTAATGAGTTTGGCGAGCTCATGCCCAGACGTGTGTTGGCACTCCTCCTCTATATCGTTACCATATTAAGCTCTCTGCATGCCTGTACCCAGCTTGGGCCAGCTTGGCGTGAAGTGGCAGTAGCTGTTCTCCATTGCAATGCCCAGCATCTTCGCATCTTCCCTCATCTACAAGCCACTAGGGGCTACTCCTCTCAGACCACTGTGGTGTTCTTTTGCTCGAAGACCCCTCTAACCTGCTTTAAAGGGCCCATATCTTACATTTGTGGATTTATATTATTCCTGAGGCCTACTTATAGCATTGTGTTTTTACCAAACCAATCATAATTAATTTTATATCAATCACTAAGAATTGAACAGACTGTTTTTGTTAAGACTGACATAGGTGAACAATCTCTAATCTGAACCTCTGACCCAAAAGACCCAAAAGAATTTATATGTGAAGAGGGGGCTGAATAACTCTAGGCTGAAAAATAGGAATATATATATATATATATATATATATATATATAAAATGCATTTTTTGTGACATCACAAAAACAATGAAACTTTCAACTCCAAACCACTATTTGTGTTACTAGTAAATTACTTGGCAGTAAGTTATTTATCTATAGTATTTATACTCCAGCATTTTGTGTATACAGCATAGTGTATTTCAGAGTATTTTCAGAGTATTTCAGAGAATCAGAGTATTTTTACAGAGTATTTCAGAGTATTTCTGCAGAGTTTTTGTTAGACTTTTATTTTAGATTGTATATTTCATATTGTTCTTATTTCTGTGTCTCTGTGTCTGTGCAGTCATAACATAAGCAGTTTCCTCTGGGATCAGTCAAGTTTTCTGATTCTGATTTATTGCCATGTATAGATGGAGGAGTGAATTGTATGTTCTGTAACTTTTGTTGTCATTTTCTGTGGTATAGGCCCTTTAATCTAAGCATCCTGTCCTTGTCCTCCCCTGGACACTCGCTCACTTGTCTTCCGGCCAATTTTCGGGCGATATTTAGGTCAAGCTGACCCAGCACGAGTTCCCCAGGGATGGCCATCGGGTGACTCAGAGCTCTAGCTAATAGGATCCTTGTCTGACTCATCTGTCAGGATTGTGTAGACATATTTGACGGTACGTTTTTTTTCCACGCTGAGTTCAGAGGAAGATGCAACATCGATCTGATTCTGTGGCGAAGGCAGTGATGAGTGTAACTGGCCTAGTTAGGGTGGTTTTGCAAGATGTTGTTTTGATGCACATGCTGGCACTCTTCACATTTCTTCAAGCACTTACAGCAGTCCTATCTTACCCGTGTCAGTCTGCTCTCTCTTTAGTTACAGTGTGGAGGTGAAACAGCATTGTTCTCTCTGGAGAGAGAGACATTTCCCAGGGATAATGAGCTCTCCATGCTTAATATTTGAAAGCACATTTTCAGCCTTTCTTTTTTTTGTCCACTATTTAAAGAAAGAGCCCAGCAAAAACTAATTTGCACAATTTTCCACTTAACCCAGATGTAGATGATGAACCAAGACACGTTTAAGGCACTTTTCCATAGGCATACAGGAACTGTGCTGTACTTGAACTGTAATGCGATGGTACTGAACTTGCAGCACGCTTTGATGTTCCAGTGTATCTCAGCCCGGTAACAGAGTTTCTGATGCGTCAGAGGCGCAGTTCTCTCCCCACAGTTTATGGCCTGTCATCGTCCCAAAAACGCGTCCATGGAGTCGTTTAACTGTCAGAGCCGCTTTTGATGGCCTTTTATTATTTATAGTCTTGTTTGGGTTTTTAAACTTTTACACAGTTTAAACTTTTACTCAAACTTTTACTCAGCATATTTGTAGCTATGCAACAAATACCTAACCCAGCTACCTTGTTAGCAATGTCCTAGATCACCTTCACGTTTCTCACAGTGTATCTCCATCTCCATTGTTGTTTTTTTTGCACGGACAAAAAAAACTTTGCACGGTTGTTTTTTTTGCACGCCTCTTTCAATGTTGTAATAACATTTCGACCAATCAGAAAGCAGAGATGCAGTCAGCTCGGCTGTGGCCTGCTTTCAGCCCTGTCATTAAGCAGCTCGGGTACGGCTCGGGTACGGGTTGCTTTATTTGTAATGGAAACGATACGGGAACCCCGTCTCCGTAAAAACCCATCACCAAAACTTCTCTCAACCTCAAACTCAAACCACATTCAGCTCTTCATTAGGTCATGCAGAGTAATGGATGTGATGGGCTTTGTGCTTTCGCAGTACCAGCCCTGCTGTTGGCTGAAACAGCTCCCTGTAAAGGTAGAATTTTTTTTTCAGGATTATGGCTCATAGTAAGTCATAGTGTGTCCTTAACCACATCTACAAGTCTGCACCACCTTGATGAAGAGCTGGATGTGGTCTGAGCGTAGTTGGGAGACGTTTGGGTGATATATTTTTGTGGGAACGGTTTGAGCTAATTGGGTAACTATTGAATTCTTGTGTTTGTTAGCGACATTAGCCTGGCAGGTGCAGTTCTAAACTGAAGAAGCAACGTTTGGAAACTAAGCATGTCTTTGCTGACTGACTGCAGAGTAAGTGGAAAATGTTTTTGCTTGAGATTTTCTTAAAAACCATACTTTTCCTTAAAATCCTTATACAATTTTCTCCAACAATTCATAAATACCTCCACCTGGCACAAACTGACCCACAAACTGCCATGATAGTGTAAAACTGTAAAACTGCATTTGATTTATAAAAACAAAATAATAGAATAAAATACATTTTTCTTATGTTTGAACAAAATGGACAATTTTCTAATAAAAAGGACAGCAGTGAGGGAATTTTGCACTTTTTTCCATTTTTATACAGCGTCTGAAACAGATCTATTTGAAATTGCTTTAGAATCTGAATCAGAATCAGAAAACTGGATATATTTTGAGGCGAGTGTGTGATGGTGTAGGCATACAGTTTACACACTACCACATAGAGGCTATAAGCTTCCATTACATTCTAGCTACATTAGCCTTGTAGCTCCAGCGCAAAGAAGCAAACCTTGGACACCAAACATGTCTTGGCTGTTCAGTTGCATTTGGGGTTAAGGTGTGAAATTTGGCTACACCGTCACTTTTAAAGTTGAGAAAATGACTCTTGCTGGTGGATTTACTGTTTATTCAAAGTAGGTAAAGAACAGGGGAAGATACTCATTTCACATTGATCAGCGTCCACACTGGGGGGTTGATTCAATTAAGACTTCCACCAATCTGATAAAAGGCCTCCTCCTTTTTAGCAGATACCTTGGAGTGAGATATTGGGATGTGTGTGGCCAATGTTGTGAGCGGTGAGCGGTGACGGACGCACGGACGGGCGAGGGGGGAATACAACCTTTCTCGCTTTACGTTTTACACATGCTTATCATCTATGTGTAACAAATAAACATCTTTGAAACTGATGTTTTCAGCGAATCATTTTTTAACATGAGTGAAAAAAATTACAACACAGAAGAATGTCAGATTTGGCGTGAGATTTCTTTCTTGAGCGTGAGATTGAGGCTGAATGCATGACTGTCACGCCGGATGCGTGAGAGTTGGCAACCCTGCTCTTGCCTGTATATCTCCTCCATACTTGCCTCATCACTTCTGCATTCTTTCTTCCCCCCTTCTTCCTTATCTCTCTCCATCTCTCCAATCCCCCTCCCCACTCCTCTCCCATCTTCCCATCACATTTCTTCTCGTGTGTTCTTTCCCCTCCTGCACTTTTCTTTCAGAATGCTCCCTGCTGTCCAGTCACGCTCGCATGATCATTAAAATCCAGCCTGCAAACCTTAATTCACATTACGGATCTCACGTTTACTGCACCTCCATCGCTTCCACTGACGGGAAAATAACATTTTTTGAGGGTTCTATTTATCACGGTTAGGACGCAGAGGCCCTTAAACAAGGTTAAAAGAGTAAAAGTCATTTTCTATTCTGTAAACGAATTAGGCTGATTGGATCGGAGTGTGGCAAAGAGCCAGAAGAAATGGGAATGAGTTGCTAGTTTATAGATCATATACTCATCATACAGATTTATATGGACTGAGGGACTTTAATGATAAATACACCTCATGATACTGTTTTTTTTCACAATAATAGTAAATAAATTCTAGATAAAAAAAATAAAAACATCAGAAATCAGATGGATCATGTTACACTGATAGAGGGCCCGAATCTTACATTTTTATTGTATTTTAATTTTTCATGTATAGCCATAATTCATTTCTCATGGCCTTGCCATCCTCTCTTTGCCCCATAGAATCAAACCATCTGTTTTTGTTACTGATGTATGTAAATGAGCTCTGTTGTGATTGGCTACAATTGTGTTTCATTTACAAGCAGTCCATACTGAGTAACTTTAACATGAATGGGAGGGGCTGAACTGCTGTAAGTGGATATATGTAAATGTGTTGTTTTGTTTTTGTGACCTCATTAAAACAAAAACAATGAATTCATGATGGCCTTTTTGCAACTTACTTTTAGTATATGGACTTGATGGACAGGGAAATGAATGGTATGTTTTAAAACTTACCATTTATTAATGAAAAGGGAGGAAAAAATCAGTTTCCCAGGAGACAGGGCCTTTGATAGAACATTGGAAACCATTTCAAATGGCGTTAAATGAGTTTAATATATGAATTATGGTCCACTGCACCTTCTTTGCAGCTGAATCTCATGCCTTTACCTGGGCTGTAGAAAATGTAAACCCTGGGTGTCAATACAGATGATTCATAGGCGATGCCTGACTGCGCCTCATTATAATCACATTAGTCATATCTGATGCTCAACAGGGCTGCTTCTGCACACGCATATGCTCTCACTGTTATGTGCTAGACATGTTCATGCAATGGCAGTCAAATGGAGTGCATGATGAAAATCCTTTCCCTAAATAAGAGTTATCACTGTTAAACTCACAATTAAATCATGCCATTCACTCCCACGCCCATGCAATACAGATATGTAAACTAGGCCGCAAAAACAGCCCCTTTTAGAATTCATCATATTTGTGATGAAAGATGACAAGGTCAGCAGATGGCTAATAGGCTAGAAGACTCATTTTCATTTTTCCCCAAGAAATTAGATGAAAGATAAGATAAGATAAGAGAACCCTTTATTAGTTCCATGGGTGGGATATTTGCATTGTTACAGCAGCGTGGACAGACCAAGAGAAGAAAGTAGAAGCAGCATAACCCAGAGATTAAAAACTATACAATGTAACAATATAATTTAAAAAACTGTACACTATACAAAATATTATTTATTTTATATTAGATAAACACTAGTGGCCAGTAGCTCTAAGACACTGAATGATACACAGTAATATTGGACCAGAAAATTGCACATGTTGCACACAGTAATACTCACTCACTCATTGTAACCGCTTAATCCTTACTGTACATGTTGCATGAGAAATATTACACATGAAAGAACCATTGCACTTATCAGTCCTTGGTGAGTGGATGTGTGCGTTTGCTTGTGTGCGTGTGGTCAACTTCAAGATGCTGGTTATAGAGTCTGACAGCAGCTGAAAGGAAAGACACGCAGCTTTCTACAGTTTCGATTTCCACACCCTGTATGTTTAGTGGCTGTGGTGGAGGGTGTTTGTGCCTTCAGAAGTCTACCACCAGCTCCTTGGTTTTTCCAGCGTTGATCTGGAGGTAGTTCTGCTGGCACCAGTCCACAAAGTCCC
>JBBPCZ010029826.1:0-13891 GCA_037974445.1 Brycinus macrolepidotus
CATATATACACACACACACACACACACACACACACACACACACACACACACACACACACACACACACACACACACACCAAGGAGCAATGGTGAATTCATTAGAATTGCCTCGCCAAAGTCAGCCACCTCCACACACTGTGCTTGGAGAAACTCTTATTCATAAGCTTACAGTCCAGTCCTGTAACACACTGTCGTTGCCATAAGAAAACGGTTACAACTTTTCAGGGTCTGCAGAAACTTTATTAGTTTACACTACGCCTAATAATACTACTCATATATGCCATACTTTTTATTATTTTCTTTATTGATGAATTACATTGGCTGATAGATGATCCACTGGCTATAAAGTATGAAGCAAGAAGCCACAACTCACAACTTGACATTCATTAAAGGTATGTTTTTAAAATACACACTTATATCATTTTCCCCAAAGGGCCCATATCCTATATTTTTCATGAATTTTAGTCTCATACTTTGAGTTTCATCATCAACTCAGTACAGCTAAGCATTTAAAGTGGTGTTTTAAGTGAGTGTGGAAGGGAAAACTATATTACATACAACTAAACTATATTAAATATAATATATCATATTATACAACTATACATGACATCAAACATGTTTTATTGCAAGCATCTATTAAAACAGCTGGGGACTGCAGGAGGTTAAGAAGCGATTGAGTGTGATGTGTTGCTTTGAGAAATGTATGCTCACTAGAATCCACCTAAATATAAACAGGCAACTATCGCAGAAACCACTAACTGAACCACTAACGACAGATATCAGTAACTGTAAAAAAGAACATTCAGTTAAAAGGATGTTAAGATACTACATCAGTTGCTACTGTAATGCTTATATCAAGGCTTTGAAATCAAAAAGTATACAAAGCTTAACAATTTAAGAGTACTGACTGATTACAATGTAGCTTTGTGAAGTTATCCAGTAATTTTTCATTAGCATAATTTCATTTCATTCATACAGAATTAAATCACAATTGCAGTTGAATTTATGAATGTCACCACACCAAGTCACCACATGGGGGCACTAAAGGACTGAGCATGAAACAGGTCTGTATTAAAAAACTGTATTGCTGAGTAAAAGAACTTCATTAATGAACAATATTTTGTCTTGTATCACTTAATGGATATTGTGGTTTATCTGACTAATGCCCAAATTCACTGCTAATTTACAGCCTTCAGAACTGAGCGTGTCAGTATCAAAGATGTTTTGGACTGGAGAACAAAAAAAGAATCACAGTAATGAAAAGAGGTAGCAATTAACAGCATTAACTGAAGAGAGAAGAACTTACACCATGGGCTACTTGATCTCTGTCTGCAATGTCGATGGGTATCACCTCCACAGACTTCCATATGGAACTTTCCAGCTTGTGAACCTGTTGATCAAAAGGCAACATCTTATTGACCAAAAATAAGGCAAATCTCTGCAATGTAAGCCACCGCCAAGTGATGCGTTCACCACCCACAAACATGTTCCTTCATAGCTCCTGTTGCAAAGCTTTAGAAGATGTTGGCAAAAACCCCACCTAAAGGGAAACGGCAGTGCAAAACACAAATAATTAATAAATGTTAGTGCATTATTGGGTTGAATGAGAATTTAGCCTGCTTGACCAACTTGGCCAGCAAGACTAGCTGTGAAAGAATGTATTTGTGGGTAGAGAATGGATACACCAATTCCCATTCACTTCATAAACAATCAAGCACATCATTCCTCTGACACAACAAGCCTGTAGCTTTAAATAAATGAATAAATAAATAAATAAATAAATAAATAAAAAAGTTTGAGATATTAACGGAGGGTAGGATATTAACGGAAATTTTGACATTGGAACCATACCCTTATTTCAAAAACTGCAGGAGGACAAGAAGCTCCAAACTCAGCTATATAAAAAAAAAATAATAATAATAATAAAAATAAAAAAACTGCAGAAAAACAGCAGTGTGACTGCTGACGCAACTGTGCAAAGTGAAGAGTTTAGAGTTTTCTACCAGTTTCTGCATAGTGCACAATAAAATAACATTTAATATTCTAATGTCCAGTGGCCACAAAAGTATCTGGAAATTTGTCATACCTAAACAGTTCAACATGCTAGGAAACACAGTGGCAAACCAAGCACCAATTATTTTTATTTTTAATTTTGCCAAAATACTCTTTCACAAGACAGCTGCTGTCTTTTAGATTGTTCTCATTCGATTAACTTCCTTGCAGACTTCAGTATTCAAAATGCCTTTGTACACTTTTTAGTTCATGATCCCAACAATAAACACAAGGTTCATGCTTCGTCTTTTACAGTACTTTTTAAAGTACCCATAGTCCAACCTGGTTAGAATTAGTGGTGTAACAATACAATTAGTCCATGAATACATTAACAATACTGCATTTACAATTCATTATTATTATGCTATTTAACAAAATTTGAAAGACGAAATATGGTTCCTGTTTTCAGTTGCGGTATAATCTACAAATGAGAGCGGAGCCTAGAGCCAGGACGAGTAGCACGAACGATATGTATGTGGAGGACTGAGCTGCTGATTGGTGTTGGTCATTTGCAAATGGTGTTCAAACAATGCCTCAGATATCATTAATAAAATGTTCATTCTCCACAATAAACTGTTATTTTGCAATGCAATATCAAAATGTTTCAGTGCATTGTTACATGCTAGTTAAAATTCTTCTCCAGACCTTCTGCTCCATACAATATCATCTGATGCGCTAAAAGTGTTTCTCTGAAACAAATAGTTTAACATTTTATGAAGTAACCATTAATCATCTAAATGCTTTCTGAGACCACTATATATAGTACATACTATTATGCTAAGATGTATAATGTTGTAAAGTGCAGTTACGGATCAACAGTCCAGTACAGTAGATATGAAGTGCAGATTTATGCATAGATAGAACACTCACATTTTCTATCGTTCCAAGATCAGGTTTATGCCACGTTTCAATCTTGATAAAGAAGTCATCTTTCATATATTCATTCTGTAAGGACATACAGAGGGGTCTTAAGCATCATTAAAAAGACTGAATGCTCTTAGCAACTTTATGCTGCAACTATAAGTCTTGAGAATAATAAAAATTACATTTACTGCGTAAGTATAAAAAGACTTTTTCCAGTGGGATGAAAACTCATTTTTACTAATACAACCATAACAAATATTCAAAACTTGTTATAAATTGAAAGATTTACAACTGTAGAATCTCATGAAAAATCTTAAAATCTTAAACAGCTTGAATTTGTATTTTATGGCCTCTGTGAAAACAGGTTCATGCAATGGCTTCATTAGCCAATCAAAACTTAGTTTGTACACGAGCAGTTCCACATATGCCCACTAGATAGAGCCAAGACTTCAATTACAAATGGACTGCTGTAAGCGGTGGAAGACAAAGCGCCATTTCTGAATATTTGGAGGCCCTACTTACACCAATCATTCTTTTAGATGCTAGAAGAATAAATTAATATGAATGATATTTATTAATCTATTAATCAAGACAAAAAACAAAGTCTTTGTAGAAAAAGGAGACTACAGTAAATGAATGCCTAATACATTTTCATATATTTTTGTTGCCCTCTGGTGGCTCAGGAGCCCTAAACAACTGCTTGAACCACTCAAGGCAAGAAATAGCACTGAGAAAGCAGTACAAAGAGGTCAGACTTACTAACTGTAATAGCACAAAAGCCTAAATTACGACACTAAAAATAAACAGATTTTTTCAGTATACGTACCGTTACAACTGTTGTAAGGAAGGATGAAGCATGTAACAAAACAGAAAGAAAAGTTATGAGTCACTTGGAGAGTCAAAACTGCATTTATATAAACAATTCAGCCAGGAAAGGCCCATTTTGGGGGAGGCCAAGACACTGAGTCATCAGTTGGACTACGAAACTCCCAAAATTATGACATGCTGGCAAGTAAGGGGAAGCATTTCTACAGAACCAGAAGGTCTAAGTTAGGATCAGCTCTTAACTGTCTTTCTAAGGAGTACCATGTTGTCCATTCATAATCTACTACTACAAACTACTTCTGGCAAGATGTGGAGTGATGATATTCATGGGAAAAAAAGTTCTGTAGCAAGCACTCACTTGTTCTGCAATATGGATAAGCATTCCATGCCTTTTCATGAAAGACCAGAGAGCCTTCTGGTGCTATCATCTTCACAAAGCCAGGCACTTTACTATTGACACAGGAAACAGGGTACAAGACACTCTGCTTAACTACACAGTTGTGGCTGATGGCAGATGGAAACGAGGTCCATGTGTAAGAATACATACCTTTTGAGATGGTAGATTTTGTGTGTGTATTGTCCTTTCTCTCCATCTTTTTCGTAAGGCTCATTCTTTAGCACCTCAATGCCTTCACCTCCTCCTGTTTCATTCTTACTGGCCTCAGCCACTGAGTACAACTGGCCCACTTGATACTAAGTGTGGGGGGGAAAAGACTTATGAAAAAACACAAAATCAAACTAGATGCATTTCCACAAGGCAAAGTGAAGTGTGATTGTGTGATTGCAATAAAACCAGTGTTAGGAGACACCAAAACTTTGGTTTTATGAGCAAAAAAGTTTGTTAAGGGACGTTTTGACGGTGGAATTCAATACGGGCTCCGATGAGAAGTGGCACAAAAAAGTGGGTGGAATAAAAACTAAAACTTAAGAAGAACAGTAGTGTGATTGCATCTGTTAGTTTTAGTAGCAGGGTGCCAATCCAATACTCAGTATCGCTGTGATACGTGCCAAAATCACAGGATCGGATATCGGAAAACTGTTATAACTTACAGAGCACACTACTGAAGAAGCAGGGAGTCATTTCAAATTCATAGTTGTTTATGACAGGTAAAGAGACAGTATCAGGTTGGCATCAGTATCGGCAGATACTCGAGGTTGTGGTAGCAGCATTAGTATTGGATGTGAAAAACTGGTATTTTGCCACCCTCTAGGTTTCAGGTTGTCTCTTATACCATTATATTTTAATCACAGCAGATACTGCCTTGACAAAACCACTCCTACAGCCCACCTGTTACTGATCCTTTTTTCAAGTGGTCTTATCAGTATAGACATTAAATATTATGATTCGCCAAAGACATGCTGTTATCCCACCTTTTTAGATGTATGTAGCAGATTACTTTCATGATGAGAAAGAATTATGATTTGAGCTAAATTTGATCTTATTGTGATCTAAAATGCAATCAGGTCTACATCCAAGTCATAACAATAGACAAACAGAACCCAATAAAATGAATAACACAAACAATTCTATAGTTTTTCATTCATTTGTTGAATAAAGTGATCCAAGATAAAGTGTATTTGTTGGCAAAAGTATATGAACCTCTATCATGGGCATGATTAAAAGTCATTAAGATTCAATAGGATGACAATCAAGTGTCAGTATGGGTCACTCTGTCGTACTTGTAAAACATAAACCTGAGTCCTCACTGTCAAAGTCTCATTTTAACCACAGTATTCACAGCTGTCGATGCTTATCAGACTAGAAGAGGTCACAAAATTTCTGAAGAGTCTTTACTTTGTCCAACCAGGCAGGTAACACCTTTGTTTCTCTTCCCAGGAGCAGCCAACCAACAACATTTTGGGAGACCACAAAAAGGACCAGGGAAACACCTAAGAACAGTGATATCTATTTAGAGAGTCCTAAAGACTACCTGGATGAGCCAGAAGACTACTAAAAAAATATTCTGGAAGGTAACGAAAGATGAGCTAAAAATGAAACATTACGGCTTAAATGAGAAACATCATGTCTGGCGAAAAACAACATTTGCTTTCCAGCATAAGAACCTCATCTTGACTGAAACACAGTGGGGCTTGGGGCTGTTTTGCTACCACATCGAACAACGATAGCTTGTCATTATACGATAGAGCTACGAATTCTGGACAGTGCTGGGAAATTCTTCAAGAGAACATCAGGGACGATCACAATTGAAATGTTGGGGTGGGACTTGAACTGCGGTGTTAAAGTAAGAAAGTCCACCAACATCACAGTTATGTAATGAGGAACAGGCCAAAATACCTCCAAATCAATGTGCAGGACTGATCAACAGTTAAAGTACAACATACTTAATGTTGGATCACTTTGCTCAATAAATAAACTACATCATTGTTATATTTGTTTTTTATTGGGCTCACTATATGTATTATTATGACTTTATGTAAAAATAAAACAAATTCTAAAAGGTTCACAAACTTTATAGCATAACTCTACTTGTATTTCATATCAATCAGTACTGACCAGTAATCTTATAATGTCAAATTGTTATTTTAAAAAATGAGGCCACTGGAGGCCTGATGGTTAGGGAGTTGTCCCTGTGATTGGTAGATTGTGGGTTCAAATCCCAGGCCTGCTAATGGCACCACTGAGGTACCCTTGAGCAAGGTACCATCCCCACACACTGCTCCCCAGGCGCTGCATCACTGGCTGACCACTGCTTCACTCAGGTGAATGGGTTAAATGCAGAGGACAAAGTTCATACTACGTGCTGTGCCGTTGTGTGTTCACTTAAAAGGGGCAGTTTAAGAAAACGTGTTTCCTTCACAAGTCGGTTGTTTTGTGTGGCTCCATAGCTTCCAGCGTGCAGATACCAGTGCAGATTTCCTGGTCATGCAAGGCAACGCAACTGGATTAACAGCTGCTTAGTGCTCTTGTTAAATTTCTTGCCCATGTATGGGGAGCTGAGCGCAAGGCTGGATGGTTTCATAACACTGAACAATGATTTTAAATGTGCACGTAAACACACAGTCGTGGGGCCATTACACCACTGTCATAACAGCTGTCCTGAAGCTGTTTACACAGTAAAACCAGCTAAATAACTCCGGGATCACTGCAGGCATCTTGATAGCATTTGATCAAACTGTTTGTGCAAGTGTTTGTGCACACATACATGCATCTGCATGTATAAGCACACATTTTTGTTTACCGGCATGAAAGTGTATGGACATAAAAGGAAAAACAACCTTACCTCCTCAACGGTGCATGGTAAGACAACGCGGCTGCAAAGGAACAGATTGACTCAGTGAGACACCCTTGTCTTTGGTCACAACAATTACATGGAGATACAACAAAAGTTTACTTCTCAGTGGCTACAAATGTATTCCACACAGAATCAAGTTAATCTAGATGCATTTCCACAATAAAATGCTATGTGTGATTGCCTGGTTGCTATAAAACCAGTGCTTGGAGACACACAAACATTGGTTTTATGGGCAAAAAAAGTTTGTTTAAAAAATAATAATAATAATAAGATTCGGACCGGCGATCTTCTGATTCTTTTCATTCAGTGCCCGGCGCTCTACCGCTGAAACACCGCGGAGGCGTCAACTCGCTGGCTCTTACTAAGCCGTTTATGGTTAAGGACGGTCGAATGGGTAGCCGCATTCACAACTGATTATTTTTAATAAAACCACAATAAACAGTGACGCGTCTTTTTTTTTTATGACTGACTCGAGCTTTAGTGTCTTGAAGTCCATTTATGAGTCTGCTTTGTGTTTTGCTCCATGCTTCATCCCTTTCCGGCCGCCATAGCTGTGACATCACAGACTCTCTCTCCAACACATATTTTGAAAGCGACTCGACTATCCGGTATCTCTCTCCATACATTATAGAGCTGAATTGTCCGCAAAAATCATTTTTTTTAATGATCAATTCTCAGCCCTATATCAACCGATCAAAAATCTGAATACACGCGCAATGCACCCAATATTAACGGAGGTTTTGACGTTGGAACCATGCCAGTATATAAAAAAGGGTAGAAGGAGAACAGCTGTCCAATTTCAGCTATAATAATAATAATAATAATAATAATAATAATAAAAAAGTTAAGGTGAACAGTAGTGTGATTGTGTCACACTACTGTATTAAGTGTCACACTTAACTTTATATTATATAACTAAAGGCCACAGTCCCAGCACCACCACAGACATCAACCACAAAGTGACCTCGCAACAGCTTTTGTTGCACAAGTATAATGACTAAAGATCCCTGAAGAGATATTGTGACCCATGTTATATTCATGGTTTCAACAGGACCCGGCAGTGGTGGTCCAAGAAGAGAGAACCTGATATTAAAGGAAACAGCAGACAGACGAGACTCTGAAAAAGTACCTCCATCGCTAGGAGATCATTCACTGCACGCATACTCGATCTCAATAGGAGGATGCTTTGTTCAGGGGCAAAACCCAGAACCAGAAGGCAAACAGGGCCGTGTGACTGATTCAGCACCCTGAAGTTGAGGACAGTCTCTTATAAAAGTCTTCTGGACAGTAGGTACTAGAGTGACTGGTGGGGTCCTTATCACACAGTTTTGTTAAACCTTAGGTGTAGGAAATACGCCACTATACCATCATCCTCACAAACATCAAAATATGCATTACTGAATATATTGTGGGTATAGTCCAACTTGGAAGTGTAAGGTCTGATAAGTATGATAAAATAAATAAAAATTAAGTTTGATATTTTTCCCATTTTTGCCGAAGACTAGTTGTCCTCTATCCAAAAACTGTTCCCCAGTTCAAGGTCTGTTCCCTGTGTAAGGCAAAGTCCTTGCCTTTCAGAAATGAGGAAGGACAAGGTCACACTAACCACATAGCTATGACATTGAACAGGTGCATAAAAACACACAAACTAAATGGAGAAGTGCCAAGCCTCCAAAAAGATTAGATACAGAGAGATACTGAATTGGTGCATAAATAATAAGGTCTCAGATTTAACAGAGGCACCGAAACAGCCTTGCTTATGCCAGAAGTCAAAAGCTTTACACACACACACAACTTCTTTTAAATAAGTGACACATGTCTAGAAGTTGGGATGTTGTTCAAACTTTCTAGGGCTGGCCAGCGCACTTCACAAAAACTACAAAACTAGAGAGGAGGATCAAGCAGGGTGGTCAACGCTTGAAACACTGAATAGGAATGTCAACATATACAGTTTTTGAGGAGCACTTGGTAAAAATAGCACTCACTTGATTAAATTGATGTTCCTGATCGTGTCATTGGCTTGTACACTGAAACCATCTTTAAGGGTCCTTATAAATTTTTCATCTTCTTCAGGTGCACACTTCCTTGCCTGAAGTAAAGTCTCTGTCCAGCCCCTGACACAGGTTTAAACATAAACTAGTCAAGAAGTCTTCGCAGGGTAGACCACCCTATAACCACAATTCTCAATTCGCATTGATAATCCTTGCCAAGACACAACCCAGTCCCAGCAAGGATAATCAATGCTTGAGAGGTTTATGTCTATATATATTAACACATGCCCACTGTTGCTCGTTAGGTCCTTACCAGATAATCGTACACACACAGTGGGCCTACATAGTGGAGTGGCAAGCCAATGAACTGTAAAGCCAACAAATCATATGGTCATAACATACCTTGACTCAAAATGCTGTTTTATTGTGAACTTTAATCAGGATGCACCAATGTGGGAATTGTGGATTGATGCTGGTCACATGAAAGCATCCTTCTAGGAATCTTCCCGCAGGCACCACTGACAGGACTGCATGAGAAGAGGCCAGGCTAACTTTATAGAAATGGCACAATGTGCAGAGAAATGACCAGTTAGCTGCTGCACAGACACCGTCAAGCGAAACTCATTCAAAGCACTGGAGACACCACTGACATCACTTTTATGCTGAAGTGGTGCAAGCTGCCATCAGAGAAAAGAACTAATTGGTGCTGCTTTGTAGGCATAATCTGGTGATGCAGTACTTCTGGACTCAAAAAGGCAGAGGTATATTCTACGCCTGTGTTTCCCAATTCTGATAATTGAGACCCACTTTCTCTGCACATTTTAAAGCTCCCCGTGCTTAACACACCTAAATCCAAAAATCAGCTAATTAGCAAGTCTTTCCTGGACTGAAGTTTCCTGGACCAAGGTTGGGAAACACTGTTATATGTTAATTCTCTGGAGATACAGGGAAACTGAGCCATGAATCAGGTTAGGTGTAGTTCGAGGTAATTACTATTGCTGAACTACACCTAGTAATCTAGTCCTCATCCACATTTTGATATAGTTATCAGTACCCCTGTAGCAGGCATTTAATGTTCATAACAGGTTTGTTGTGGTGTGTGGGCCTCAAAGACTGTACAGACAACAGTAACTTAGAGGAGCTTTCTTCATGCTGGGGTGGTAGATGCCAAAGTATTCATCTCTCTAGGAAAGGCACTAATAGGTTCATGGGACATTACTTTGGGAAAACCAGTGGAAGCAACTTGAGCTAATGGTCATCTTCATGGTGAGAATCAGAAATCAGAATCAGAAAACTTTATTGATCCCGGAGGAAACTGCTTATGTGATGACTGCCACAACACACAAAGACACAGAGACACAAGAACAATATAAAACAAAATATAAAATAAAATAAGTCTAAATAAAATCTGAATAAAAATCTGTAGAAAGAAAACATCCGCAATATGAATAGACTATGCTATACACAGAAATGCTTGGTATAGTATCACACTGCTTCCCGGCCGCTGTGTTCCTGGCTGCCCACTGCTTCACTTAGTGAATGGGTTAAATGCAAAGAAAGAATTTTGTGCTGTTCACGCTGTGTACTGTGGTGTGTTCACGTATGACAAAAGGGTCACTTCACTCACTTAATTTTTGTGTCTTCATTTCATGCTAAAAAGCAACAAAATGTAAGTATTTTGTAGGGGCTGAATCTTTTCTATACCCAGTGTATGTTGCCTGATGCCTGAGAGTAGTTTTGAGATCAAGTTTTGGCCTAAAACATATTATTTAACTTATGTATTTCAATAAATGTACATATATGCGTTGTGAGGCATGTAGAGGCTCACTGGCCACTATGGAAAGCAAATAAAATGGCTATATACGGTTTCTATCACCACCTTTGCAAAGAAATCAGCAATCAAATATCTCTACAATGAACCATTTCACATCAAACAAGACGGTTTTTTTTTTGTTTTTTACATCTCAGCAGCTGGACAATGCATGTATTTTAAATATAGGTAAAATAGGTAACTTGCCTGTACCATTCATCTTTCATCAGTAAGCGTATATCACATGCACTATATGGACAAAAGTACTGGGATGCCTGACCATTACACATTCGAACCCACGACTTTCTGATCGCAGGGGCAACTCCATAACCATTAGGTCACCAGGTGCTCCATTAATGACATTGCATTCAAATACAGAGACTTTAATATGGAGTTGGTCCCCCCTTTCCAGTTTGTGAAAAGTCTTGGAAGACTTTCCACAAGATTTTGTAGTGTTTCTGTGGGAATCTGTGCCGATTTTTTCTGTAGAGCATTCGTGAGATCGGGTTGGATGAAAAGGTCTGGCTCGCAATCTCCATTCCAGTTCATCCCAAAGGTGTTGGATGGGGTTGAGGTCAGGGCTCTGTGCGGGTCAGTCAAGTTCTTCTACATCGTGCCCATCCAACCATGTCTTTAAAAATGTCTTGGTATGTTTAAGTTTTAAGATTGCCCTTCACTGGAAGTAATGGGCCTAGCCCAAACCCTGAAAAACATGTTTGTCCCAATACTTTTGTCCAGTTTCGGCCAAGCAAGCGTATTTGAGATTACTGAACAACTCGTGTGCGATGATTCAAGCATACAGTTTGTACAACGCTTGATAGTGAGGTTTGGCTTTCCATTACGTAGCATAACTCCAGTGAAAACTGAACGAAGCAAACTTCTCATAATAAGAGCCTTGGCTGATCAACTACATTTTAGTAAAGAGGGAAAGTGGGTATATTTGTTTCGTCGAAAAACTCACTTTAAAGATAAGCTACCTTGTTCGTGGGTACAGTAACTTTCCAATGGAAACACATGCCTCTACATGCCTTCCTTTAGTTGATTTCGCCCAACAGCATTAACGACTTAAAGGCTAACGAGTTACACAATATGGACAAAAGTATTGGGACACACATCTTAATTAAAGTGGAAGCTGTTATAGCTGCAAAGAGGGGACCAGCTCCATATTATACAGGGACTTTAACGAATGCAGTGTCATTAAAGTCTCTGTTGGTGTAATGGCCAGGCGTCCCAATACTTTTGTCCATTATAGTGTATTTAGCTACGATGAAAGATGAAGCAGGGTCGACCACGGGAGATTTTTTTTTAATCAGTGTTGATGTTGATCAGTTAGACTATCGTAGAACAGTCTGGGGTTAAAATAAAACACTTTTTAGGTGTAGCCGAGGCGTCGTCAGCACAAACTGATTCATTCTCTCCCAGGCGTCACGACATCACGCCATGTCTTCTCGTGTGTGCGTGTGTCACAGGTGAACACTTCATCATAATCACCCGTCTAAAGTTAATTTCACAGACTTCCTGGCTATTTTTCTCTCTCTCGTTTTGCAAACCAATCTATCAACACCCGAAACCACACTTTCGTTGGATACTCGGTTAAAACTAAGGTCGCGTCCCAAACCACACTCTTCCACACTTCCCCCATTACACTCCAGAAACAAAGCTACACCCCCCCACACACACCACCACCCCCCTCCCCCGAACAACTCAAGACTTTAATTACCTGTGTAAATACGCTTCTATTATACTGAACATTCTCTGTCCTGTTGCTGCTATATTTGCACAATATATTTTTTGCTCTTTAACTGTTCTGCATTTCTGCGCGCACCTCTCTGCTGCTAGAATAGTTACCTGTCAAAATACTGTATTCATCCCGACTGTAGCTATTGTCAATTGCAATAAATGTTGTCTTGTCTTGTGTTTTTCTTGCACTCTCTTTCGTCCTGTCTGCACGTGTGGTGTTCTGTTCTGCTCTTGTATTGCACCATGGTCCTAGAGGTACGTTGTTTCGTTTCAATGTGTACTGTCTATATGGTAGAAATGACAAAAACCTACTTGACCTGCACTACTGTGTGCACTTCTAATGACGGTGTACTGTTTTTATCCATACTTAATAGGGGAGTAGTGTGCAATTTGGGACGCGACCTGGAACTTCGCAGGAAAGTACGCCTCTCTGCCCAGTAGCTGTTTTTTTAAACTGATATTTGAAGTCATTTCAAATATTTCAAGTTATTATTAAATTAATAACTTAAAACAGGATGTTTAATAACGAAATACTGTCGGACTCTTCCGAAACTTGAGGCGTGCTGCCTGGCTCCTGTGGTCCTGCTGTCAAAGCCGGTAGGCCAGACTTCAGACCGGATAAACACCACAAAAAAACGGTTTCCTCAACTTCTGACAAAGTTTCTGAAACTTCTGACAGACCCTGAACTCGGTGTCATCGCGCAAAAACACACCGCAGTCCAGGTAAACAAGAGAAAGTAAAGTTTGAGAAACTGTTTCACTTACTATTCTTTGATGAGCACCATCTTCACCCTCTCGGCTGCGCCTGCGCGATGCCTCTGACGTCACAGAATCAGTTATGAACAGGCCCGCGCGCGCTGCGTCACTGGCGCAGTCTGAGCGCGCGATCATGCGGCTCTCGGCGGTTTTGGCGCATACAGCTTTCAACATATTAGTTTCTAACAAAGCTGCAGGTCTTAACGTCCCGAAACCTCTCCCCAAACACGTCTCCAGCACCACGTGACAGATCCAAGTAAAAAAGTTTGTTTGTTTAAAGTGACGCAACATTTTCACTCAAATCAATCACATTTGTGCTGTTAGGAAACACGGTCATTTACATAAAGACATTTCTTGAATATGCAACCCCTCCTGAATATGCTTCCATCTGCCCGCAGAAGAAAAATGGAGTTTTAACATTTAAATGGAGTTTTAACATTTTATGCACATTAATAGTAAGATAAATTTAATAAAATAATCTTTAAATGGTGTACATATTATAAAACGAAATTATTCCTAATTGTTATCAATGTCCTCAATCACATGTATTTGCTAATGCAGTTAAAGGTGTCTTGGCTTAAAGGAAGTGTCAGAAAACA
>JBBPCZ010029837.1:0-5000 GCA_037974445.1 Brycinus macrolepidotus
AATTGACCCGAAATTCGAATATGGTGATAAAATGTACCGAAATCGCACCCATTTCATGTCATTTTTCGTTTTCCGATTTTGGTTTCAGAGTCGAAAATCCAATGAACGCAAGGTACACGGACCATCCTTTGTGTTTTAAGTCATGAATAGAATTGGTAATGATAATTAAAATGTGAAATAGATCAAAAACAAAAATAAAAGAAAACAAAAAACAAAATAAAAGCTACATTGAAGTAAAACATAAAATACACCTCTCCCCGTTTTCTGTGTCTCACTTGAGACTAAACCTAGTGCTTTTCAGAACCAGAACACTTTATTGATCCCGCAGGAAATTGCTTATGCTACGACTGCACAGTCACACAGAGACACAGGAAAATATAAACTATAAAGTCTAAATAAAAGTACCCCTTCAGGTTGCCTTAGATAGTAACACACACTGTCCAGAACTGGGCCTCGATTTGGGATGGGGCTTCAGTTGCAGAAGGTAAAGTCGCGCAAGGTGCAGCTTCAAGTCCAAGCGTGACTTTGACTCTTGCTGCTAATTAAAGCTGAGGGTTTCCAAGCAGTGCTGGCCGTGCTGACTCAGAGCTTTTCGTGCGAGATCTGAAGGTTTTGTTTATCTGCCTCGCAAGCTGATGTAACACCAGCCTGTGGCTCGAAAGGGGGCGGTTTCGGGGGTAACGTTTCTGCGGATCATGATGCAATGTGCCCTCTCTCTGTGGAAAGGGGACCAGGTGCAAACGGATACCACTTTGCTGATTATCTGAGCCAGTGAAAAAAAAACCCAAATATCCCAATCCCAGAGAGGCAGTGTGGTTGCACACTAAATAAATAAATAACAGTTAAGCCTCGCTGATTTCTACAGCTTCTCAGGGATCTTTTTTTTTCCTCTTCTATTTCTCCTTGTTTTTTTCCCCCTGCTGTTTTTTCCCCCCTCAAAGCCGATCTTCAGGGAGCCCCAAATCCTCCGGTTTAATGGGATAATCTGTATTATTCTGTATTGTATGGAGGGCGCAATGCGGGTCAGGGATTAAACCTTGAGAGTAAGTTTTTTTCAGGTCAGCAATTGCAAGTTTTTTTTTTTATAAACCAAGCTTTTGTTTTTGAAAAGCGCTTACCTCAATCCCCCCCCCCCCCCACCCCATCCCCCCATTCTGCTTTCGTAAAGCTATTTGTAAGGGTGATTTATGATGCAGCCTTCCCAATCCTTTTGAGCTTTGTACCTTTCTCCTCGTTTGTAGCCAAATCTTGAAAGATGAGAGAGAGGAAGAGAGAGAGTGAGTCATGAAGTGGCTCACATTACAGAGGCTATTCTATTATTTGTTGCCTGTAGCCTGATAAAAGTCTTCTGAATGTTTCAGGGTCTCT
This sequence comes from Brycinus macrolepidotus, assembly GCA_037974445.1. NCBI lineage: Eukaryota > Metazoa > Chordata > Actinopteri > Characiformes > Alestidae > Brycinus > Brycinus macrolepidotus. The sequence goes on from JBBPCZ010029837.1 coordinate 1,369, forward strand.
GGTTGGTACATTTTCTGAAGGGCAGCCGGACTCTATCATTATGAGTCATGGATCAGCGTCGCCAGTTTCGCTTCTCCTAATGTGACAATGCTGGACGTGCAAAGTGGAGCCGAGAGCAGCAGGCCGAGCTTGAGGGCAGCAAGGTTGTTTCAAGCTTGTTGGTTTATCGGGATTCAGTATTTGCTCCATATTAACATCAGGCGGTTCCTTTACCCCTTTCGTTGTTGTTGGTCTTGCCGAGACTTCATTCTTGCAACTAGACCTTTTAAAGCACTTTTTCATAGGTATATAGGAACCATGATGTACCTAAACCGTACTGCGATGGCATGGAAGTTGTAGCATGCTTTGATTTTCCAGTGTATCTCAGCCCAATCACGGTGTTGCTGATGTGCAATTCTCTCCCCACGGTTTATGTCCATGGAGTCGAACCAGCGGAAATTTTTCTGTCAGAGCTGGTTTTAGTATTGTGGTCTTTTATTTTTTATACTCTTGTTTGAGTTTTTTTTTCCTCTGCATTGTTTAGCTGTCTGATGAAAACCTAACCCAGCCAACTTGTTAGCAATGTCTCACAGTGTTAAAAACTCCCATTCAAATTTATCTTCATCCCAAATGACAGTACATCCCAAATGCTTGTACATTCCATTGTTGTTTTTTGCACAGACAGTTTTAAAAAGTGATCTCTTTCAACAGTGGTCTGTTTGTCGTCATCAAAAAGCAGTGACGCAGTCGGCTCGTCTGCGGTCCACTTTTGGCCCTGCCATCGAGCAGGACCGTGACCGCTCGTGTACGGCTTGGGTAAAGGTCAGGTAAGGCTCTGGTTTTAGTTGGGTACAGCTCATGGAAAAGTGCCATTAGACAGTGCCATCCTCGCCAAGCTACAAAAACCACAGATTACCAAGTACTTGCTTACACCTCTGTTTCCTTCTCAGAAACGATGACGGCAACATCTTTGATTTTTAAAGCAGATTTCTGCCTTCTTTGAGTTCCCAGTTACCTGGAAAATTTTTCTTAGTTTCAGTTACAGTTTACTTTCTTGAACTGGCTGTTGAGGTTGAGACTGAGACCACCTGCCAAAAACGGGAAGATCTTACCTCAGTAATTAATTATTGCCTTTGGTGATCAGGTGTCTTTTTCCATCTTTTTCTTTCCTGTTCGTGGTGCCAGTAGATGGAGAACTCCTTCCGTTTTGCCCTCTGACTGTTGGTTGGTGTCTAGAATAGCTGTATTTTAATACTGACATTTCTCACATCATTAACTCCAGACCCCCATAATGTCTCTTTATGAAAACCAAATCCAGGAACGTGATGCGATATTAAACAACAACCAGATGTCGACCACAATAGGCCGAGCACTGCCTTTTTCCACAAATGATTGCTATAGTGTTCAGGCAACAGGTTCACTCTTGGCCTCTGGAAGCGACTTTCTGCAGCTTTTTCCCTGCAAGGAGCAAAACGTTTTCCTATCTTTTTTTCCTTTCTTTCATTTGACAAAAAGACAGGCAGACCACGTCGTGCCCAACGAGATTGTTCCCAGTAAGCCTTCCTTCAGGGCGGACTACAAGACTACAGACAGCATGTTTATGGCTCATGAATACGCCGCGACTGTTGAAGGATCCTTTAAGGCTATTTATCAGAGCGGTTAACTGCTGATTGCGTGATGCACTTTTTTTTTTAGCACTGGCCTACATAGTGTTCATTCACAGAAGAGTCTGAAGGTTTTTCCTCTGGGTTTTCATTTAGGCATGACACACTAGGTTCTTACCAAGGCTTTGTACTGTTTTCCTTCGTCAGAGACTAGGAAAAAGCACAGCAGTGGAACATTAGTGTGCGTATGGGCGCGGTGTAGAGAATGTATCGCATAGCCAGGAAGGTGGGGGGGTTTAAAACACCCGTGTCACTGTCGGATTGGGAATAGTCCACCAACATCCAGGCAAAGGTTTCCCAAGTCCGAAAACTGACCTTTGAAGACTAGTACATGACCAGCACAAGGCTAGACATTATGCTATATGTTCCTACACTATATACTGTATTCTGCGGCTATACATTATGCTATATATTCCTACACTATATACTGTGTTATAAGGCTATCCTTTATGCTATAAATATTCCTACACTATATACTGTATTCTAAGGCTGTACATTATGCTGTATATTCCTACACTATATGCTGTATTCTAAGGCTATCCTTTATGCTATATATATTCCTACACTATGTACTGTATTGTAAGGCTGTACATTATGCTATATATTCCTACACTATATACTGTATTGTAAGGCTGTACATTATGCTATATATTCCTACACTATATACTGTATTCTGCAGCTATACATTGTGCTATATGTTCCTACACTATTGCATTCTAAGGCTGTACATTATGCTATACAGTCCTATACTATATACTGTATTCTAAGGCTGTACATTATGCTGTATATTCCTACACTATATACTGTATTCTAAGGCTATACATTATGCTATACATTCCTACACTATTTACTGTATTCTAAGGCTATACATTATGCTGTATGTTCCTACACTACTGTATTCTAAGGCTATACATTATGCTATATATTCCTACGCTATATACTGTATTCTAAGACTATACATTATGCTGTGTGTTCCTACACTACTGTATTCTAAGGCTATACACTGTGCTATATGTTTCTACACTTTATACTGTATTGTAAGGCTATACATTATGCTATACGTTCCTACTCTGTATACTGTATTCTAAGGCTATACATTATGCGATATATTCCTACACTATATTCTGTATTCTAAGGCTATAAAGTATGCTATATATTCCTACACCATGCACTATACACTGTATTCTAAAGCTATACATTATGCTAAATATTCCTATTCCTATATGCTTTATTCATATATAATGAATGTAATTTTGTATGCTCTTGATGTACTCACAGGCAGAGAATGGAAATGTTGTCCGGTCGCGTCTCGCCCGCCTCTGTAATCATTTATAACTGAACGTGATGAGCACGTCTGGTTAATTACAGGTGTTGGCGCCTGACAGCATCATCACGAAGACATCAGGCACGTTATTATTAGCTAATTAACCTATGGATCCAGGAACTGATTTATTACGAGGAATTTATTTGACCGGTAAAACCCTTTACCTAGAGCACCCTCTAGAATCAAAGATGAATGAATGAATGAATGCCTTTTGTTATTTATTTGCTTGGTCTTGTGGTAAAAAAAAAGAACCTTCTTGGAAGGAAAAAGCCCATATAAATATTTGAACTAGATCTTTGTAATGCTCCTTTTAGGCTCCTTTTAGACTCTATTATTTATTTATTATTGTGGTTTTATGTGAACAACTATAGTCCTTGGCTTTACTGGGGGTGGAAAAAGTAATTGTACTTTTTGTACCCAAGTTTTTACACTTGGGTACTATTTTGGAAGATTTGTACTTTAGTATTATTGAAATTGAAAACTGTACTTTTATCTGGTTACATTCACAAGAGAAAAAACATTTTTTTTCTTCTTACGTTTCAAAAGTACTTGTTTGAAATCTCCAAGTCCGCTTTATCAGAAACACCTACGTAGTGTTTCCACTAACTGGCCACTTTATTAGAAACACCCACCTTGAACGTCCATTCTCTGGCCACTTTAATGGA
>JBBPCZ010029837.1:12500-13891 GCA_037974445.1 Brycinus macrolepidotus
GTGTTTAGGTTAATCTACGCACACTACGTCATGTCCTCTAAGCTTGTGTGTGTGTATATGTGTGTGCGCGTAGGTGTGTGTGTGTGTGTGTGTGTGTGTGTGTGTGTGTGTTCAAGTTAATCCGCACACACTACGTCATGTCCTCTAAGCTTGTGTGTGTGTGTGTGTGTGTGTGTGGTTGTGTGGGTGTGTGTGTGTGTGTGTGTGTGTGTGTGTGTGTGCGCTATGGCTAAGTAGGTCAGTGTGTGCATGGACTTCTCTCCCTGCCATGGCTTGAATTAACTCGCGCCTGGCAAAACATGAAAACACACACACACACACACACACACACACACACACTAAAAGGTTGGAGGTCTTTTGAAACGTGACTTTCCTTGCATTTTCTTTGCCATTAATTAAGGAAAAATCCCTGGAAAGCTCTTCTTTTAGAAAAATAAGAAATAAAATATTTAATAACAAAACACTTGTTATTAATGATGAATAAAATAAAACTGATGAATAAAAAAAAACAGCGAGGTTGTGCTAATTAACAACAAAACATTTTTTATGACACTTTTAATTTCGAAGGTGGATTTATGCAGCTGCCTGTGCTCCTTTTATGCCATATTGTATTACATTGCTAAAGTATGATGACAATACTAATAGGTAATGATATAAAAAATAAAGAATACATGAGATGAGTAAATGCATAATAAGGACAGTTATTAAAAATGTACAGAGTGGAGTCCTGAGTGGATCAGGGGGGTCCGGCTGGACTGGTTTACAGGTTTCACACTCAGTCTGTTCCCACTGTAAGAAGTCAATGTTCCCACCAACCCTTCCAGTTTCTCAGTCTCCTTCCCAGACTGGTGTTCTCAAATCCACAACCCCGGACTGTTTGTTTATTTGAACCTTAAGTTTCATAACGAGTTATTTATGACTACAGCACGCGCTGTTTTCTGAATGTGTGTTTGTGTGTTTACTTGTGTGAATGATGTGTTTGGGAAGGGGTATGTGTGTGAGTGTGTATGTGTGTGTGTGTGTATGTGAGTGTGTATGTGTGTGTGTGTGTGTATTTGCATGTCTGCTGATTTGTGTTTGCATCAGTTGTGTGTGGATGTGCTCTGTGGCTTCTGTGTCCGTGTGTGTGTGTGTGGGTGTGTGTGTGTGTGTGTATTTGCATATTGTTTGAGTTCACTGTGGGCTGAAAGTGAGAGAAGATGCAGCTTTGTTAAATAGTCTTCTAAAGATGGGCATTACATATGTAGTATTAAATATATTTAACTGTATACACTACCAGTCAAAAGTTTGGACACACCTTCTCATTCAGTGTTTTTTTTATTATTTTATACATTGTAGATTAATATTGAAAATAAACAAAATGATGAAGGAACACATGGAATTATGCAGTA
>JBBPCZ010029857.1:0-13890 GCA_037974445.1 Brycinus macrolepidotus
TATATATATACCTCCCCTCATTTCTTCCTATTTTACTTTGAATCACCTTGTTGGTACAAAAAATACTGTATTATCCCTGTCCAACTGTCTTATCATTTGGCATATTGAGTAGATTAAATTAAATAAATGGAAAATGGGAAGGTTAGCATCTACAAAGGATCTAAAGAAAATCACAATAATAAAATGTTACTGAGTAGGATTGCACTGTACAGCCCACACTCTGGACCTTTTCATAGTCTTCTAAAGAGGCCCAGGGAAAAGCTGGGCTCCTATTTAGGGCCCTTTTATGATCCTCTAGGGATCCTTGATTGCCTAGTGCTGGGGCAGAGGGCACTACCAGAGCAAACCCAGGCACTGTCCCAATCCACTGCGACTGTGCCCCCATGAATTACCCTGTGTGCACGTGTTACATTTCTGAAGATTACAGGCAATGAAGGGGCAGGAGAAAGTTGAGGATTCCTGATTGAGGGCATGCTCTTGCAGATGCACCACTTTACAGGCTTAAAACCGAGTCTGAACCGGACTGAAGAACCCACAGATGTCTGCCAGAGATGCTTGGTGAAAATCAGATTTACGCAGTTTTTGCTTTACCGCAGATCAGTCAAGACTTAAAATAAACTTTTATTGTTACAACATAACTTTGTCTATTTTTACAGAGAGACACTGAAAGTGTTGGCTCATAAACGAAACTATGCATAAAGGGAAAATTACGCACGTATGATTATTTTTTACTGAAATATCACTGTAATGTTTCTTGTATTAATGTATTACACGTTTTAATGCGTGCATTTTTGTTTTCTAACCTAAATATGCCCAGTCAGCCAATCCCCCGGCGATCTGCAGTATCTGCAGGTGCTCGCCTGCACCACAAGCATGCGCCACAACATCTGATTTCACTAATTCAGTTCCAGCCTTTGTGAAGGAAGGGAGGCTTGTTAGTGAGATCTGCTGATGTTGTGCAGGGATTGGAAAAAATGACACACAAACGCTTCTGCTCTTGATGAGTCAAAGCGAGAGGCGATGTTTGTAAAGGTTAAGCTTTTTACTTCTGAATTGTGTGGTAGTTACAGAAGAAAAGAGGGTTGGAGGGAGGGAGGAGAACAGGAGAGCAGAACACGGAGCCCGAGTGAAGAGAGCTGGGGGGTGGGGTGGGGTGGATGGGGAGGGGGTGGTTGACATTTGTCAGGAAATTCATTCCACATGTAGCAGCACAGGAGTGCTCGGACAAGCCGTGTGAAAACCCCCGTCGAGCGAGGGGTGGTCACAGAGTCCACACTTTTAATCGGAAAGGACAGCGGGTCGAACCACTTCCACATCCAGGGGGTATGCGAGGTCTAACAGAAGTGCTAAAAGCAGGGATAGGGTGGGTGTCTTATGGCTTGGTCATTGGTGTGGTTTAAAGCAAGTGTGTGATGATTTAGACATGCAGTTTTGGGGTGTAAGTTTCCATCGCATGTTTGCTCTTTTCATGGCAATTTCAAACATTTGTGACCTTGTTCATGAGGACTCCCACCCGCCCCACTACTATTTCCTATCTATTGTTTTCTTTTTTGTTTTCTTCTAGACAGTTTTGGTCATGGGCTATTCCACCCACTTCAGCTAGAACTCCCCCACTACAGAGTGCTACCAGGCCTGGCAGAGGGAAGGGTATCCCATTTCCTCTGAGACACCCGAAGTTTCAGCACATCTTGTCAACCTGCTCGACACCTCAACACGCTTGGAGGAGAACACTAACTGCTAATTCTGTAGCAGCTAACAGACACCCTGGCTAGCATCACGCTAGGGTGATGGGGGAGTGGAAGAACCACCTACCCACCCAGAGAGAGAGGGCAGTTATGCTCTTGTGGACTCCCACTCATAACTGGCTGTGGCATCACTGGGGATCAAACTTGCAACATCCCAATATGTTGTACCTAAAGCCCGTCTGTTTCTTATTCCTTCCACTGTACCAAAATAATGTCACCAAAATGCCAGATTGGCTTCAGTGAATAAGGCCAAATGGAGCTAAATGGCAAAGTTTAGAACATTTCTAGCCATTTGTGCAGGAATACTCCTTTATTTTGAGAGGTAGAACAGTGTATTAGATTAATAGAAACCAACAAAAACTTTTTCTACAGAAAACAGATTGATCAGTAGCACAATTACTAATGCTAATTGTTTGGTGAACTGAGTGAAGTGGTTTGCCTTCACTGAAACTATAATTGTAGGCACTTGCAGAAAGTCAGTGCCTTATAAATGAAATTAGTGACTGACATTATTAATAATTTTCAAACTGTAAGTTTGCACAAAAGCTCCACTGGGATTCATTCATTTTGAACTCTTTATTTTTGGACTCTCTAGTGACATTATTAAATGGCATTCCTCCTCATTACAAATTCTCTGGGTTTCTCCCACTTTGTGTACCGATCGTTTAATAGTCTCTAACATTTACCATCTAAAACTAATTGTGTAAAAGTGCCTCATTTTTGCTTTCTTAAGAATTTTGGAAGCGCATTTATCAGTGAGATCTTCAAATCTTTATGTCAATATCATGATTAGCTCAAATGATGAAAAATATAACAGACACACAGAGCCAATTTTAGTACTGGGGAACCTAAGGCGTGTATGCAATCACTTAAGATGAGGCCTAGCAACATTAAACTTTAGTGCAAAACTAAAGAAGCAAACTTCAAACGTCAAACATGTCTGGGCTGATTGACTCCATTTTTTGCTCCTTTAACTAAACCAATCACTTCCACCTGTAACGTCTCTCCACTGTTTTTTGTCATTGTGAAGATAATCACTTTTATTCTGAGAGAACTGACTGGTATCCCGCCAGGCCCACTTCAAATGCACGACGTGTTCCATAAAATGTAAGAGCAAAAAAATGGTTTATTCTTCTGTGAAAGTACTTGAGGAGGGTGGAGTGTGAGTGAAATCAGTAAAACGTGCGCCTCGCCTTTGAAGAAACCCTGCTGGAGCGCTTTAATCGCGAGCGTCCGTGTTTGCTGAAAGCGAGGCAGCCTCATGTCTACAGCTCTACAAAGCTGTCCCTCCGGTCAGCTGAACGTTTCAGAGGGAAAATAGCAGGGGGGAAAGAGTGAGATAAAAGGAAAGTGTGTGATTTTGACTGTGCACAGTGATAGTGCGACAGAAATGCTTTATGACTGTGTCTCGCTCGTATGGTAGAGTCTCTGGCATGCGACTTGCTGGATGAGAAACATGCCCAAGGCAGCAGGGAGAGAGAGAGAGAGAGAGAAAGAGAGAGCTGCACTATTATATGAATAATTTCTGACTCAACTGAAATAAGTGGAGAAACTGTGTGGAAAGTGCAGATTACATGCTTTCACTCCAGACCACATTAGTGTGAGAACCTACATTAATACATTTTTAAATGTATAGAAAAATAACGAGAGTGTTAAAGTGAAATTCCACTGATTCTGTTTGGGATTCCACCGGGTTGGTGAGAAATTGCAAAGAAGCTTACCACCTCAGATTTCTTTACAGTGATGGTGAATGGAACCAATGGAATGGTATCAATGTCTACAACACAAATATAATCATTTTAATTAGTATCAAAACCCACCAGTGAACCTATACGTGTCTTCTGAGTGTTTATATGTAATGTTGATGACGGTAAAATAGTGGGAAATCTGAGTATTTTGCCTCAAAATGCCCTGTGTGTACCCCTACACCATGAAAAGATTTTGTTTTAGTCAAAATTCTTGCAAACCAACGTCTCAGACATCAGGCCGTGTATACATAGCCATTTTTGTGACTGAGCTTTTAGAGGCAGACGTCTGGTTCCATTCACCACCACTATGAACAATTCTTGGTGTGGAATGCTCTAGAACTAAACGTTTCACACCAAACACATTCTGAACAACTTTATTTATGTCTTAACCTGAAGGTTTGACCAACTTGTGGAATTCCTCTTTAAGGCTGAATACACATGTTCACCCATGTTCAACCCTGAAATATGGTGTGGACCCTCAACTTCAAACACATTTCTGCCTTAATATTCTTGCTTTTGATACAGATCTCATGCTTTAAGAAAGGCTCTTATTTAAATGCTGGACTGGAAAACTCATAGATTTGTTCAGGCCAAGCTGATGGTAATAGGGTGAAATAGTGGTCCTGCAGGTGCTGTGTTTATCCAATCAATTTCTTAGAAAGAAGGAATGATTTTGAATCAATCAAACACGAAATACTTACCACAGCAGTAATTATGAAATTTTGGAGAATTGCTTCGGTGTGATTATGAACTTGTTAGTGAGTCATCATATCAGATTTTATCAAACATGTATTGTTAGGTCTTGCTGAGTGCAGAATGTTCTTGAGGATTTAAAGTGACCATATTGCACTGCTGTTTCCCTGTTTGGGCCAAAACTGGACTTCGCTTTCATAGCAGGACTAAAAAGATTCTGATTATCGATCAGATAAAAAAGTTAATCAGGAAACGTTCAGACCAAGAAACGTTTTCTCAAACCCTGCATTTATGTTTGAATCCCCTGGGAGGAATTTCTCTGTTTAAAAACTTACTTCGAATGCGAATGCTTTGAATCCTGTAAGTTCAGATGTAAGTCCTACATTGATTGGACTAGTTTGTCCAGCACATCCCACAGATTCCCAGTCAAACTGGAAATTGGAGGCCAAGTCAACACCTTTAACTCTTCATGTTCTTCAAACCATTCCTGAACAATGTTTGCAGTGTGGAAGGACACATTATCCTGCTGAAAGAGGCAACTGCCGTTAGAGAATACTGTTACCATTGAGAGGTGTACTTGACCTACAACAATGTTTTGGTAGGTATTCTGTGACAAAGTAACATCAACACGAATGCCAGGACCCAAAGACCCAAGGAACATTGTCCAGAGCATCACATTGTCTCTGCCAGCTTGCTTTCTTCCCATAGTGCATCCTGGTGCCATCTCTTTGTCAGTTAAGCAATGCACACACACACACACACACACACACACACACACACAACTTTCCACATGATGTAAAAGAAAATGTCATTCGTCAGACCACGTCACCTTCTTCCCTTGCTGCATGGTCGGATGCTGATGCTTATGTGCCCATTGGAGGCACTTTTGGCAGTGGACAGGGGAAGCAAGCTTTGATGCACTGTGTGTTCTGGAACCTTTCTATCATAACCTGCTTTAACTTTGTCAGCAATTTGTGCTGCTGTAGCTCTTTCGTGGGATCAGATCAAATGGGCTGGCCTTCGTTTTCCATTTGCATCAGTGAGCCTTGGGCGACCCAAGACCCTGTTGCTGGTTCAGCGGTTGTCCTTCCTTGGAGCACTTTTGGTAGGTACTGACCCCTGCATACCAGGAACATCCCACAAGAACACCCGTTTTGGAGATGTTCTGATCCAGTCATCAAGCCATCACAATCTGGCCTCTGTCAAATCACTCAAATCACCCTAGCGAGCCCCCTTGGTGGCACAAGGGTTTTAAGTGACTGTTTATAGCAAGAAATGTCTCTGCCTGTAGTTTCTCTTCGTGTTACTGGAGTTTACCGTGTTTCTTCTGATGGTTCTGATCTAAACCAGCTCCAGACATGAACTAGCAGCTTCTGTCTGCATGGAGAGATTGAGGGGTTTCATTTACTCTATTTGTTTATTTGTTTGATTTTTGTCATTCATTTCTTCGTTTGTCTTGAATGACATTCCCTCTGGTGATTACATGGGTCTCTTTGTAGCATTTTTCTTTTGTGGGTCTGGGTCTGGTAATACTTAAAAGCCACTGGTTGTATGTGTGTGTGTGTGTGTGTGTGTGTGTACACTGTATTTGTGATGCCACACTAGAGCATTCCCACAGGCAGCTGGAGCTGCAATTTGTAAAAGCTGTTTTACAATTACCATGTGCTCCATTCGGGGTGCAGTTGGACAGGGGGCACGCTGGCTATTCCACGGGTCAGGAAGCTCCACATCAGAGACGCGTTTGACTCCACAAGCCCTCGGTCAGTTCTCAGCTAATGCAAACAATGTTGATTAAGGGTTCTCTTCATGTAATAAAGCCAATAGATCCACAGTAGACATACCAGAGGAAAAACTTCTCTCAACACACTCAAACTGCATCAGCCTCTTCTCTGAGTTGGAGCAGACGTGGGGCATTTAGTTTAGGACTTAGTATGACTTACTGTGTTATAAAAAAAACTCACCACCACAGGCAGCAGATTCAGACAAAACAAGGCTGGTGTTCACCAAACAGGAGGAGAACTGAGCTCGGATCGGATTTCTCTGTATTTGTCACAACTGTTGCCACAAAAACTGATTCTAGATCAGCTCTCTTGCCGCTGAGGTGGTTTGTGAAAACAGACCCTGTTGTGTAAATAGGCTGCCCACAACGTTCGGCTATGCAGTAAAGTTTGGTTCATATTTATAGTTTACAGTAAGTCATACTGTGTCCTAAACCACACCCACAAGTCTGCTCCACCTTAAGGAAGAGCTGGACGCGGTTTGAGGGGATTGGAAGAAGTTCTGGGGATGTATTTACGGAAAAGATTGGGTGACTAATGAATTATAGTGTTAGCAGCGTCAGCTTTGTAGCTCCAGTTCAAAACTAAAGAATTCTTGGCTGTTCGACTACATCTAACCGGAACTTTGCTTTGTAAATTACAAACATTTGAAGGTCATATAGTTAACTATAGATAATTTTGCATGCAATTTCCACGGGTGGCCTAAGACTTTAGCACAGCATTGTACATTTTCTGGGTTCTAGCTGTGACCGTGTTTCAACGGCTCTCTGATCTGGATATTCAAAGTGATGGTCTAGGCCACCAGATGTTGTCATTCTCCCTAAAAGTTTTTTTTTTTTCTTCTACTTAATCCCATCCTGCAGTCTTACTAAAGCACCTGAGCTCACCGAGTGCAGCTCCACCCACTCTGCTCAGTGTCACTGAGAGTTCACACTGCCATGATCCGTCCAGCACTGTTATGATTGCTGTGTTTTTTTTCTTCATTTTCCTGTTTCTGGCTAAAGGAAACAGCCGCACATATTATAGTTTTCCCTTTCATCATCAGCACCCAAGAATGTGAATGTGACTCCTATTAAGATCCTCTCGGCCTCACTCTTGTCAGGGGTAGCGTGCGCAATCTCACAAGCTCTGCATACGCCTGACAGCGCTGAGGCGACCTCACCCAGGCACCGCGGGACGCTGGAGCAGGACGTTTGATGGTTTGTGGTGGTATTGATAGATCTGACGAGGCTAGTGGTGCCTTTAGCTTTGAACATAAAATGCTTGTAGTTGTTGATAAATTGCACGTATATGTATGTGTGTGTGCGCATATATATAAATGCACAATATATCAACAGCTATAAGCATTTTTTTATGTACATCTAAGCGAAACTTTACTGAGTAAATTCGAAAAGTTTGAAGCTCAGATAGATACAGATCGATAACTTTACATGCAATTTCTATGGATGGCCCAAGACTTTTGCACAGCGTTGTACATTTTCTGTGTTCTAGCTGTGACCGTATCTCAACAATTCTCTGATCTGGACATTCAAAGTGATAATCTAGGCCACTCTAATAGTTTTTTATTTTTTATTTATTATATTTAATCCTCTCCTGCAGTCTTACTAAACCAGCCGAGCTTAGAGAGAGAGAGAGAGAGAGAAAGAGAGAGGACAGGATGTGAACTTACACTTCAACATCAACAAAAACATGCAGTCTGTATTCTGACTGGCAAACCTTTGCCCTCGCCTGCATTGTAATATTCTGTATACTGTAATTCTCTGTATGCTGTTGCTGCATGTGGAAATTTGTTGGGCTTTCCACCTCTCTCTGGAGGGCTCGAGCACAGTTAGCCTGATAATAAAACCCAAGAAGCCATAACTATCCTAATTGTCATAACTATCCCAATGTTCACGCTTCACTGCGGTTTAATGAAGCCAGTTAAATGTCTGCCCTGGGAGTGTGTTCAGAGAGGTGTGTGTCTGTGTGTGTGTGTGTTCAGTACAGTGTGTGGTTCGGTAGCCAATGCCTAGTCAGATCTCAAGTGCATACTGGAGTTTTCTGGAGTTCAGAGTTGAGGGGAGGGAGCAGATGTGGCCTAGAGTGGTAGAACCAGAAAATGATCCTAAACCGATTAGCTCAGTGTACAGTACTCACCAAACTGAGTGTTTATACAGGTTTAAAAAAGCATTATTTTGTTAGGAAGGTTTTTTTTTACACTGTATAGGTGAAGTACTACTGTCCAAGACCTTTTATGATTATCAAGCTGTTCCCGTCAGTATTGCAGTTCCATCAGTTGCCTCTAGGTGGCTATTCTCTCAGCGTAGTCCTTTAATGTGTTTAATCCAAATGATGCTTCACATGAATAGAGAACATTTATATATGCATGAAGTTACATCTGACGAAGCAGTTTGTATTATATGTTATGTACACTATACTGTACAATCAGTCAAATGTTTGCACACACCTGACTACGTGTGTTTGTTTTCTTGGACAATTACATTTAAAGGCTTATACCTTTAAGAGTTTCAAATATTCCAATGGATGCTAATGTATGAATTTACATCCCGAACAATGTATGTATTTAAACAGTATTTACAAAATTAAAATGTTAATTTTTAGCAAGTAGTTTGTATAGGTCTTGCTGTACATATGTATACAATATACATGTTTAAAAAAAATCTACATTGTATATACCTTTAAAAATGTATTTATGCATACAAAAGTCATATCAAATCAGGTCAAGCCAAGTAGAAGTTTATCATTTCAACCATATACTCAGTACACAGTGAAATGAAATGTAACACAAACAAAAACAGAAACTGCACAAGACATAAGTGTGGACTGCTAGAGGGAGTGCAAGAGAAACACAAGAACAACAGTACAAACATTTCAGGACAAAACAACATACAGTGCATTTAAAGTAATATAAAAAAGTACTAATATATAAAATAGGTTAAAACACTACTGTCATTAACTTTTATTACTGTGCTACATAATAGTTTTCAACTGCCCCTCTAAAGTGCAGGGCCTTCATTGTGTATGCTTGTGTGAGTTGTGTGTGTGTGTGTGTGTGTGTGTGTGTGTGTGTGTGTGTGTGTGTGTGTGTGTGATTAGGTTCCTGCATGTTTCTTTGGTAATGACCTTTGTAATGTGTCTCAAAACCAAACATCCAAACATGGCGAAACTATTATCCGGGTAAAGGTGTCACTCAGTAGGTCTGCACAAACTGGAGCAAACTCCAGAAGCATTTATGGCTGTTGGTTTAAACCAGATAATTGTAGGATATCCTCTTTCGGAGCTGGACTAGGCCGGAGAACAGTGGGCCTCCTAATGACCCCTTGACCTTTATGACCCTGAGATCTTAGGGGTAGTGGCTTAGAGAAAGAGATCGGAGGGACAGTTGGATCTGTAGCATTCATCCTGCAGTAAAGTGTTTGACCTTGTAGAATGATGAAAGAAGAGAGAGAGAGAGAGAGAGAGAGAGAGAGAGAGAGAGACAGAGAGAGAAAGAGAGACAGAGAGAGAGAGAGACAGAGAGACAGAGAGAGAGAGAGAGAGAGAAACACACACACATAGGGAGAAAGAGAGAGAGAGAGACAGAGCATTACTCCAGGATATTAAACAACCAGGGACTGTTGGTCAGATTGTTTGGGATGCTGAAATATTTTTAGACACAAATAGTACGATGAAGATCAACTACGGAGGGGAAAGCGGATCTGTATGTTAAAATGATTTATTTGTCGTCCAAAAAAAGGATGAAAAGAGAGGATGTGTAGAGAGATAAAAGAAAGGGAAAGAGTTTCTCCGCAATAAAAGTTCTTACAACTGATACAGGAGAGGAAGCATAAAACTGTCACCATATACAAGACATCTATTACAGGCCAGCAGCACTGCTGGCAACCGGAATGCTCTTGGAATTCGACCTCGCCAAAAAAGTTATAAGAAAGGAGAGGATCTGGCAACCTTCAGCAACCCCCTGTCTCCTTCGCTGGACTGGAGGAAATATTTTCAGATTGGGAGCGATATGTTTTAGCATTCCTACGCTGCACCAGCAGAAAGATGATCTGGCAACCTCTCGGGCCCTTTTTTCCGTTTCTCTGGAGATAGACGGGACGTGTTGTGTCATTCCCGATGACGGAGAGGGAACGAAGTCGAATTGTCCCGAGACTGCAGAAATCACGTCCGGCGTTCTGGCCTGACACTCCCGGGCCACATGACATGAAGCAATTACCAATAATGCCTGTGACGCGAAGCTTATTTGCTTTGAAATCAATATGGCCTGGCTTCGGAGGCCCTGCTTCTGCACTTTAGGGATATTTATTATTTTTACAGCTTAGTTAAAAGTCTGTAGCATGTCCATGAAAGAAACCAGTCCACCCCACTGCCTGAGCCTCTACCAGGTTTACTCAGCTCTCTCTCTTCTGCATCGTTCCATTCTAAACGATCTGATAACAATCTGGAGTCCATTCAGCCTGATCTGCACTTCTCCCGAGTGTCAGCCCAGCGGTCATTACATGTTTCCTCAGGTCTGATAGTGTAGAACTGCTTCTTAAAGTCACAGTGAAATGAATTATAGTCCTGTGTAGTGTTGCTGATAACTTCAACTAATTGTCAGTACCCAGGGTTCTCAGTGTGGGGACCTGGGACTCTCTAGGGTGTTTGAAGGATAGCCAGAGGGTCTGTGATTTTTTTATTTAGTCATTTATTTTTTGGTACAGCTTTATAGTAAGACTACATCTACTGTGGCTTGTCATTATTAGGTCATAAACAGCTTAAAATTGTTAATAAGCAGTTATAACCACAGGGAACTAGACTGCTGTTGATGATGCTGGCAAAGTGAAGCCACTGAGATGCCATTTCCCTCATTTGTCTATGGGTGGGATGTAAACATGCTCCCAAAAAATCAGGTACAACAAAAACAGCTGCGAAAATATTCGAGTTATGAGCTTTGACAAGAGTGTAAAAGTTGCTTTTGGACTAATATAACCTAATCTAGGCAATCTGATCCATTATTTTGTAGAGATGGAGTTAGTCATTTGAGTACATGGATATCTAAACTCATTTTTATGGATCTTGCTCTTCTTAGAAGTACCTTATGTTTGCAGTCACAAATTGTGTTTGTATGCAATCAAGTACTAAACATCCTCTATGTCATAATATAGTTTAGTTTAGATTAGTCTAGCTCTAATCTAACTGTATTACAAACTCCTTCAGTGCGTTAATATTCCGAGGAAATCTTGAAATTGAAATATTTTTGAAGGACTTACTGAAAACTGCAAAACAAGCACTGCCGTCAGCTGTGTTAAATTCAGCGCGGGGAAGTGAATGTTCCTTGGCACACAGTGTGTACACATCTGTCTACAACAAGGGTTCCCGACTCTAGTCTTGGAGGGCCTGTGTCCAGCACAGTTTGGTGATTTCCCCTCTCGGTTGCCAGGTTTAGAGAATGGGAACTGATAATCTGTGCTGGACACAGGCCCTCCAGAACCAGGTTTGGGCACCTCTGATCTACACTCTTAAAGATCAGATCTTGCTCCTGACAGATCTTACTTGGTCTTCCCCTCAGGTCAGTATCTTACCTGTCATCACATAGTCATACTCAGATACAGCAGCACTCTATTTTCTTTATGTATCTGTTATAACTGCTTATTAATGATTCTGAGATGATTAAGGCCATTAATAAGCTAATTTGAAAGGGTTTTGTTCATAAACCCTTTAGTCTTCTTGTAAAGTGGTACCATTTTTTTTTACATTTGAAGGTGCTGGAGGCGATTTACGCAAATGGAAGATGGTCCTATCACTTACTGCAACGAGAAGCCAAATTTTGAGCCAAATCAATCAAGTTTTGAAAGCACAATGTCGATTGCATCAAGTTTGGTCTTACTGAGAGTAAAGAAAGTAGATTTTTCTTAAGGTTCTAGCAAGTGAGACCATGACGATAGCCAAGCTATGCTTGGTTGCAATGCGTGGATACAAAGCACCTCACTTATAACTGCAAATCAATTACAAAATGAACTTCAGGGGAAAAAAAAGAAGAAAAAGAAACAAACATCTAGGGCTTCCTACCTGATAGCCCAGTGGTTTACTAAAAGAAAAAAAAAAGCCACAGATCATTGGTGAGGATGATGATGACCTCATGAAAAAAAGATTGCATTTATGAAGTAAATCTGAAGTTTACGAACCGTTGGTCTATGCCACACTCTTGAGTTGAGCTTGGTACAAATATCCACTAACTTTTCTCGTCAACACTCTAAGTCATACCAAATGTCTGCTATGTCATTTGCCAGTTCAACTCTAACTTATCATGTTACAGAGGTGAGTTACGTATGTGTCCTGGGAGAGTCCAGGGAGACACCTAGTGCTACATTCAATGGCCTGCTAATATTATTAAAAGTGCAGTTCTGCCAAATGGTAAATGTAGAAGACGAAAAGTTAGTGTTACTCATTGTGCTCCCAGTGAGTGAGTAGGCATGTCCCTTTGTGGAGCACTTACCTATACCTTGGCTCTTCTGGACTGTTCTTGTTTGTTCCCAGAGTGTACACGTACACTGCATGTCCAAATGTATTGGGACAGCTCTTCTAGAGAAATGCATTTCCAGTAAAAAGATCCAAAGGTTACCAGGTTCATCAGCATGAGGGATAGAATGCCACAGCATGGGGCTTCAGCTCTGGAGTGATGGAGCTTCATCCAAAATCTGTGAAGTAAGTTGGGTTGGTGCTCCAGAATGAATCTTCCTCAGTACCTTCCCTTACTAATGCTTTCAGGGCTGAATACAATCATCTCCTCACAGCAGAGTTCTAACATCTAGCCTTCCCAGAAGAGCAGAGTCCTTGATGTCAGAAGAAACACTGATGTCCACAAACTTTTGGACAGGTAATGTATTTTAAAGAGCTTAAATCAAGCTGAGACCCTAGATCTAACAGGTTTGAGTGTGGTACTCTCGTGGCCCAGTCCTGCTACTCTGCTTTAAAGACTAATAGACTGGGACCTGTTCCATCAGCACAGCCAAGCGCTCTGGATAACATAGTGACTGTGCTTCATGAGCGCTGATGGATACAGTTGTACAACACAGATGTATCTGACTAAGACGGACAGAAGATGAATCTTCTTGTTAATTTATAAAATGTAGTGGATACAAAAAACCCTTTTTTTTCTCACAGCTTGGCGTCTTGTTTTTTTCTTTTTAGCAAAAGGATAGCAGAGAGTTGGCAACAAAAAATAACGTGTCATAACGAGTGAATGTACACGCAACCCCCCCACGCAACCTCACACTCCTCCTCTCGTCTTGCTCGCTCTCATTTACCAGGATAAATAATTGTTATCTTCAAATTTTTCACATTTGAAATGTTATGTTTGCATTGGCTCACTTTCTGGAAGCATGTTGTGGCAGGGCTAATATTTTTTGAAAAAAATCATTTTTCAATTTCACGTTCCAAAACAGAGCGCAACAGTAGTTATGCGGACTGGGCTGGCCAGGCCGTCTAATATGGTTAACAAATTGAAATAATATGGCATCGCTTCACAAAATAGTTCCACTTTGATAACTACGGGCCAATTCTGTTTTTGCAACTAATTAAAATGAAATACGGCGCATAAGCAGAGGCCATTTCGGCAGAAAGCAAAACAGTTTAAGGCATTTTTGTGCTCTGCAGACATAAATATTTTCGTTCGGTTATTAACAATAGAAATTACGTTCTGGCAGTCCACGGCAGTGCAATCAGCTCATGCAATTATCAGACATTCGCTTTCATAGCGGAGTTCATTTTGTACACAACCCACTACTTACCATGCATATTAGTCAACATTGCACTTGGCTTTGGATAAGAGAGAAGGAAAGAAGGGGGGTGGGGGGTGGGGGGTGGTCTGGAGAGAGAAAGAAAGAGAGAAAGAGAGAGAGAGAGAGAGAGAGAGAGAGAGAGAGAGAGAGAGAGAGAGAGAGAGAG
>JBBPCZ010029866.1:0-13889 GCA_037974445.1 Brycinus macrolepidotus
AGTATACTGGTGGTGCTGAATGCTGAGTGGTTGGAACTCCTTTATCTAGGCACCTTGTATCTTTAGGCACTTTGCAGACTGTCGCAGTAAAACATTTGTTCCCATTTCTTTCATTTACTCTTATCTACAGTTTGACAGTTTTACCAACAAAGCAAAATACGAAGACTTTTACACAGTAGCGTAATGTTGGGCCGACCTGCTCCACACGTGTTTACCTGTAGGAGGCATTTAATTCTCTCTCCTGGAGCCATGATGGCCGTTGTGAAAACACCAGAGAGCATCCCAGCCGCAAACAGCTGAGGATACCTGCCACACACAGACACAATTTAGATATCATACGCACACAAGCTCGAACTGAAATCAAAACTGGCCTTTTTTTTTTGTTAATTCATGTCTTTGCTCACATTAATCACGATTCATCAGATTACATCATTTAAAAGAGTATTTAACATTGTGTATCATAGGAGGTAATTTACAATAAACAAATAAATTCATTAGTAAACCAATTCTGTGATTAAGTTACCATAAAATATATGTTATATATTAATATTTACATTAAAAAAAAAAAAAAAAAAAACGAACTAATTAAACAGAGCCATTTTATTCCAGTGACGTGTTCTGGGTGTTTGGTTGCTTCCGGTCGAACTCATTTCCGGGCAGCCCAGAATCTCAGTAAACTTACGACAGAATGTCATTGGGGTGTTTCTGCTGCAGCTTCTTTCCGAGACCAAAACCGAAGAAGCAAATGGCGAACATGGGAGTGACTCCAATGATGGGAGCGGCCATCCCCTTATACAACCCTCGAACGCCCTGAGAGAGAGAGAGAGAGAGAGAGAGAGAGAGAGAGAGAGAGAGAGAGAGAGAGAGAGAGAGAGAGAGAATTAGAGTGCATTAGCCTGTATTCATATAATATTAAATCATCTGTAATAATTAAACATCTGTAATAATGAATCATTTGTAACTCAACAGAATTTTAATCAGAATTAATGATAATGTGTAAGACCCTGAAGGCACAGCGCTCCCTCCCTTTTATTTTCTCTCCTGACTGAGTGACTGATTAGACTGGGGTTGATCTAATCTCAGCACGTTTACCGAAAGGCTCAGGTCTGATTCATTCACTGCTTCCCCTTGGGTTTATTTCCCCGAAAACATTTTCGGCTAAGGGTGACCTGATTTTTCTGCCCCTGGATAACAGTGATGTGTGAATTTATTCATTTGAATTCAATTGTTATGCATTTATTAAGCTGTACAAGTGTGGGGGGTGCTGAGAGTAACACACTTGGTTCTGAAAAGTCCCCCTTTAAAATACTGTCCCAAAAATATTATTATTAATAAGAGAATTATTCATTTTATATTATATATTAAAGTTACACATTAACTGAGATATTAAGTCCCAAGTCTGTTCACTGATTTTGACTTTGTGTAAAACCAGTGTGGTACAGACTGGTCAGCATGTACAGAAAGCTCTGGCCAGTAAAGATCCAGTAGATGTGGGAGAAGTTCTGGCCCACCTCCTTGGCGAGGGTCTTTTTAAAGCAGTCGAACGTTCCGGCATAGAGTGGAGGCTGGCCTGGACTGGGCTTCGGTTGAGTCTGGAGCCGCACCTGAGAGGGAAAAGAGAAAACAAATCCAGGATCGTTAGTAGGGCTTTACCAATTACCCAACTCTAAACACTGGAAAACGAACCGATCAATATTTCAGTTAGTGATCTGAATGACCCGCCAACTTCATGAAGCTGTGCTCTGCAGTCTCCGCCAGGGTAGTCGTTAGAACTCCTGTTTGTGCTTCACACGAAAAGGAAGGAAACCCATATTTGCATGTTTATAGATAATAATAGCTCTTACAACATCAGAAACCACATAAGAGTCTATGGCACAACTTTTACTAAGTTGTGTGGCATCAGAAATCACATAACCAAATCTACAGCACAACTTTGACCATGTTTATAGATGAGTTGTATGTGTCAGAGACCACATAAACAAGTCTACAGCACAACTTTGACAATGTTTATTGACAATAATAAGTCGTACGGCATCAGAAACCACATAAACGAGTCTATAGCACAACTTTGACAATGTTTATAGATGAGTTGTACATGTCAGAAACCACATAAACGAGTCTACAGCACAACTTTGACCATGTTTATAGACAATAATAAGTCGTACGGCATCAGAAACCACATAAACGAGTCTATAGCACAACTTTGACAATGTTTATAGATGAGTTGTACATGTCAGAAACCACATAAACGAGTCTACAGCACAACTTTGACCATGTTTATAGACAATAATAAGTCGTACGGCATCAGAAACCACATAAACGAGTCTATAGCACAACTTTGACCATGTTTATAGACAATAAGTCATGCAGCTTCAGAAACCACATAGACGAGTCTAAAGCACAATTTCAACCATATTTACAGATATATCATGCAGCCTCAGAAACCACATAAGCAAGCCTAGAGCACAATTTTTGCCATGTGTATAGATAATAAGTTGTACGGCGTCAGAATCCACATAAGTCTATAGCACAACTTTGAGCATGTTTATAGATAATAGTAAGTCGTATGGTGTCAAACATCACATAACTGAGTCTATAGCACTTTTACCATTTTCACGCAGCATCAGAAACCACATAAGCAAGTCTGTAGCACATTTGACCATATTTACAGACAATAACAATTTGTGCAGCACCAGAAACCACATAAGCAAGTCTATAGCACAATTCTGTCCATGTTTATAGATAATATGTCAGACAGCTTCAGAAACCACATATGCAAGTCCACCACTATGACCACTTTTAAAGACAATAACAACTATGACCATGTTTACATAGCATCAGAAACCACATAAGCAAGGTTTACAGCACAACGTTTGACCATGTTTACAGACAATAACAAGTCATCCAGCATCAGAAACCACATAAGCGAGTCTATAGAACTACTTTGACCATGTTTGTAAATAACAATTTGTACACCATCAGTAACCACACAAGTGAGTCTAGAGCACAACTTCTGACCGTGTTTGTAGATAATAAGTTGTACAGCATCAGAAACTGCATAAGCAAGTCTATAGCACAATTCTGTCCATGTTTATAGATAATAATATGTCAGACAGCTTTAGAAACCACATATGCAAGTCTGCTCCACCACTATGACCACTTTTAAAGACAATAACAAGTCATGAAGCTACAGAAACCAACACAAGCGAGCATATTGCACCACTACGGTCCCTGATTCTAATCAGTGGCTCTTAGGCTTTCCTTGTTAGCTCCATTAGCCTTGGAGCTAAAAGTGACCACACTGCAGGGCCAGTCACGTGGTACAGTCTCAGGCCATAAGGCATGTGGGTCAAAGGTGAAGAGTCCAAGTCCTGGGTGAACGCTTTGAAATCATAAAACGCGTAACGACTCATGTGCGTATTTAAGATCACATTTACGATCTGGAACACACTGGCTCAGTCTAACTTTGTCTCTCGATGTCAGAATGAAATGAAAGCAGATTAATGCATTTAATAAAGGTAAAAAATAAATAAATACATAAATAAATAAACAAAAAAGCATAAAAATGATAAAAAGAGAAAGAGTAAATGGGGAAAAAAAGGATGTAAAGAAAAGAGAACGGGTGGGTTTTGTTTGTAAATGAAGGTTAAAATGAGCTTTCTAGACACAAACCCTAACAAATCTTCCTTTTTTGCTGGTTTCTTACCCAGACTGTAACTGCAGTGGCATTTAAGATGGAACGGCGAGTTCCAAAAACAAACCAGCAAAAAGCACTCAAAACTTCATTTTTGCCAACTTTTCCCAAATCCTAATAGACTTAAACTTATATTTAACCCTTATTTAACCCCCCAAAACATTTTACTGTTCCCCTAATCACCTTAATTGTGTCCAGAGGATGACCAGCAAACACCAGACACACACCTCCAAACCCACCGGCGAAGAAATTCTTCACTGGACTTATAGGCTGCGGCTGCTTCGACATGGTTCACGGTCCTTAAAAAATAATAACAATAAACAAGGAAATGCCCAAAAGGTCTGCAGAGGGTTCAGGTGAGTGCTGGGACGGACAGACCTTGCAGTACTAGAGACCTTTCACCTACATGTGTTCGCACCCGGACGCATATGAGGGTTGCACTGCTGTTCTGCAGATGGTGGCCGCCAGGAGGCGCCAGTGCTGAAAAGAGCAAACATGGACATTAATTGGACACTTAGTTGTTTTTGCCAATTTTAAGGTGCACGCGGGTGTCCAGCGGAGCAGCAGAAAAAGATGGAAGTGTCCTCTCCTCCTCCTCCCGCGTTTTAGGTTCTGTACTGCTGTAATGGATTTATATCTTCAGAGGACACCAGCCTCTCTCTCTCTGCGTTTCTCTCCCACACTCTTCCTTTTTTTTTCTCTCTCTCTGTCTCTCTCTCTTTGTTTCTTTCTCTCCCCTCTTCTCTTTCTCTCTCTCCATCTGTTTCTCTCTCACTCTTCACCTTTTCTCTCTCTCTCTCTCTCTCTCTCTATATATATATATATTTTTTTTTTCCCTTCTCAATTTTCAGTTCAATTCAAGTTACATCTGTGTTGCCAAAGCCTGTGTTATAAAATTCAAGTGTTTAACAAGAGTTTAACACTAAAGGACTGAGCATTAAAATAATATTACAAACTGAAATTTAAAAACCGAAAATTCCAAAATATATTGAGGGTGTAAAAAAACAACAAAAAAAAGAACATTTATAAATATACGTACATGCACACGTGTGTGTGTGTGTGTTTTGGTCACTCACCATCTCTCTTGCGGCCTCTCTCTCTCTCAGGGCGTTCAAGGGTTGTATAAAGGGATGGCCGCTTCCAACATTGGAATCAGTGAAGAAACAGGAGCAGATGATTCCAGATGATCAGGCGGTGATCAGTATACTGGTGGTGCTGAATGCTGAGTGGTTGGAACTCCTTTATCTAGGCTCCTTGTATCTTTAGGCACTTTGCAGTCGTTCGCAGTAAAACATTTGTTCCCATTTCTTTCATTTAATCTACTCGGTATGCCAAAGATGAGACAGTCTGACAGGCAGAAAATAGTATTTTTGCACCAGCAAAGTGATTCAAATCAAAACATGAAGAAATGAGGGAGGCTCAAGAGTTTTGCACAGTACTGTATATATGTATAATGTATTGTGATATCACCTAAAAATACTGCAAAATCAATTCTAGGCTGTATCGCCCAGGCCTGCTCGAGACAGACAGAAAACATTAGTCGCTAGATATTATTAGTTTTCTGTTCTCAGACACCTCGAGTGTTATAACTGATCCCTGATGTTGCTTCTTAATATTTAGATGGTGTGTGATGGTGGTGTCTGCATTTACTGTTTAATGTGTGTGGGACTCCTGGTGTTTTTGCCTCTCAGTGAGAAGTAATTATGATTCGAGCTCGTTTTTGAGATGTCTGGGGTTCCCCGTTTCACTTTTGAGATATGCAGAAAAAACAAGAGGTTAAAAAAAGTTGGTGAAACTTCCCCTTTAAAAATGATGGTTTGGCCTAAAGGACAAAAACATAGATTATCATAGAACTGCAACACACAAATAATAGATGTTTTTTTTTTCTTAAGTGGAAGTTAAGGTTTAGTGTCTTTTTCATCACGTTTATTTAAAAAAGTCACACTGAGCCACAGTTTAGTGTTCATTAGGACGGCTGGCGTTTTATTAGGCTTGTAAACTATTAAGAAAATACAATTTTTGACCAGTTCCTTTCCTGAACACTCTGAGAAACACACAACAGCTTCTTAAAGGTGGCGGCAGTTTTACACACACTCCCTTTAACACCAACACTCAACAGTCAGACAGGCCTGCATTCATTCACTCCGCGTGTACGTTAAGTGTACGTTCCACTGTGCTGAAAGGGTTTGTGTAACATCACAGTTATAATACTGACTAAATTCTGGCAAGTCACTGATTACAGGAGAGTAAATGTTCAAAATTCCCCCATAATTCAGCATTTCTGAGTCATGCAGAGTGTGTTTGGTGTGAAACGTTTCAACGTAGAGACTCCTATTTCTTTACAGTGGAGGTGAATGGAACCAGACGTGTCCAACGCAAATCCATCTGTTTTATTCACTACTGACCCCCAGTGAAGCTCCACGTGTCTCTGAGTGTTCATATGGATGTTGATGATGGTAAAATAGTGAATCTGAACTAAATCACTTTTCTTTGGGGACTACTTGTCCTCACGATGCCCTGCATGTATCCCTACACCATGAAGAGATTTAGTATTAGGACCAAAATCTTCTCAAAACTCTGGTAGAACAGCGTCTGAGGTGTCAGGCAGCGCAACCGTAACCATTTGATGGAATAACTTTCTGTGAGAGAGATTTTAGAGTCATACGTCTGTTTCCATTCACCTTCACTGTGAACACTCTGGACGACTCTGTTTACGTCTTAATCTGTGAAAAAAAAAAAAAAAAAAGATTGGTGGAATTCCCATTTAAGTGGTTAATAAGAGAGAAATGCACAAAATTACACAGACAGATGGTGAAAGAGTGGGGGGGGGGAGAGAGAGAGAGAGAGGCACAAAGAGAGAAAGAGAAAATAAGAGAGAGAGAGGGTGTAGGAGCCACAGCTGAGTCGTCCGATATGTAAAAGTGGCTCAGAGAGGTAGAGGCTAAGAGATGAGATGATTCGTATCTGATTAAAAGACTAAAGAAAGTAAAAAATAAAGGATATGCAAACACCACTGGCCAAGTGTCAGATTCATCCCTCATTTTTTATCCAAAACACTGCCGTTCAGAAGACCAGAACACTTTCAGAGCGCGGTATGGCAGCCGTGGTTTCAGTTCCTCCAGGACAGCTGGAGTTCGGCGCAGCTGGGCAGGGTTAGCGGGAGAGGTGGGAAATAGTCAATACAGTTTAGTATCGCAATATTTTTCAGCACGATATTTATTAATTTTATATTTTATATTTTTTCTTTTTCTTTCTTATTTAAAAGACTTTTATTTTGGTCTAAAAGTTTACTGATAGTACTGCAACTCCTCTTGGTCTAAAAGTTTACTGATAGTACTGCAACTCCTCTTTCATTTCTTGTGGGAGGTCAGAGTGGTCGAGACGCTGCCGAGACTCCTGTACGTCTGCTTTCAAGCTGAAGAATCAATAATATCAATAATATCAATAATATAGTATCGTAAATTGAATATCGCGATAGTATCGTATTGCTCCCACCCCTCGTCAGCAGTGAGTTTGCAGAGCTTTAGTTTTTTCAGATAATCTATTTGTATTGATTAGCATTTTATTACTTTTAAAAGTCTGATTATTCGTAACCAGTAGAGTCCGCTACTGCTAAACCAGTAAGACCAGTGTCCCAAATCTGCAGGAGCACATTCCAGCAAGAGCCATTCCAGGGAGAATTAATAATAACTGCAGTTTGATTAAGTGAGAGCTGGTTATTGATTAATGAATATATTAATTGACTAAAGCTGGTGAAGTGTTGAATCTGAACACGGTTCTATTTGTTCACTAAACACTATTAATCTAAACTCCTAAAAAGAGCTGGTCCAAATAGCATTTTACAATCTTTGACTGTTTCCAAACAAAGACTTGAACATTTGTTCTCGAAATCACCCATTAAAAATAACATATATAATTCATAATTAACCCTAATTTTAAGACTTTTTGTTTATGTAAAATACATCCAGCAGGGGGCGGCGGTGGACTTGTTATTACTTGGCTCGTGCGCAGCATGTTGCTGCAGAAGCCTCACAAACAGCTTTTGTATTTGGGCTATGAAAACGGTAAGGATGTAACAAATTATAATTAGTTTTATACATTAATGAACATGATAGGTTTAGTTTTAGTTTAGATGCTTTTATCTTTTCCAGAACTCAACACAACTATCAGGTTTGTGCCGGTTTTAGCCCCGCCCCCTCAGAGACAAGTAGTGCTGAGATCAGTCTCACTATACTTAAATATTAATGATCATATTTATGATGATTTTACCACAAAGTGACATCACTGTCTTTTTTTAGATTCTGATTAAGTGTGTTGTAGTTTAGGCTACAAATTCTGTGCGTCTGAACACTAAATAAAAATTTGAATACCATAATAGGGCTGCAAAATATAGACAAAATATCAGTATTGTGATTTTACTGCTACATGTTGCGACTGCGATTCCTTTCAATATATAAAAAGGCTCATATAATCAAGTTTTTGTGATGTCACACATTTCCATCTATCTCGTTATTCAGTTTAGCCCCACCCTTTCATGCTGAAGTTCTAAGGAGTGTTTCTGCTCCGTGTTGCCTTTTGAATGAGCTGCAATACAGGGGAGCCAATCAGAAAAGAGCTCATTTACATATCAGTCTTAAAGGTACAGTAACAAAAACAGCCTGTTTAATTGTTCAAGCTAAACAAAGGTAGGAAAATGGTGTAAGAATGAATTATGATGAATTATATTTTTTGTTAAAATTTTGGGGGAAAAAAAAAAAGATCAAATAGAAGAAAAATGTAAGATATGGGCCTTTTAAAAACACCTTAGTGGCCCATTAATGGGTCAAAATAATTTTGTGGGATTACACGAAGACCTCGATTCTTCAGAACACCCAGTAACTCACCTGGACCTGTGATTGGTCACCCTGTCAGAAACACTGTGATGGGTTAGAGGCTCATTTGCATATCGCCGCCTTCTGTGATATCGGTATTGCAGAGACTGATATCGTGATAACTGTTAATACTGTGTAGCCCTACAACATAATGAACAAATGTTCAAGTATCTGAATTATTATTCGGGCCAGTTATTGATGTTTATTACTATTTTTACTATTGACTCAATAGTGTTTAGTGTTTTGTAATTGGAACACAGACTAAATGCAGTTATTATGCTTTTTTTGCGCTTAAGCTTTAGGAGCATCATGCAGAATTACAAACCTGAGGACTGTTTAGTGTCTAGAACTTGTTAATTTGCGTTTTTCTGGTTTTATCTCTAAAGTTTACGTGCCCCCCCCCCGAGGGTCCTCCCTGGCTTGTGCTCTGTCAGCGTTTGGGACTGAAGCCTCAGTTTCTGCTGATCTGAGGAAACTCTTTGTAGATCTGCTGGACGATGAGTTTGTCCATCTGCCGGGACGTGGTCGAGCTCTCGTCCTCCCCAGGGTCGTCCTCCTCACCCAGAATCCTCTGCAGCGCCGCCTGCAGGTCAGACAGACGGTGCTGGTGCTGCAGGTAGTCGGTGGAGCGAATGATGGCGTGCATGAGGGAGAGATACTCCATCCTCAACTAGAGAGAGAGAAGGGAGAGAGATAGAAAGAGAGAGAGTAACTCTACACCCCCCTGACCATCACACCTACCAACATACTTAAACAAGTCCTGATTATATAATTGCTTCTGTTATTATTACTACTTTTTTGTCTTCATTATTATTTATCACCATTTTATTAGTCATGTCTCTATTTTATTAGAGCTTTATGATAATCTGTAACTTACATGATTTCATTGTTTACCTATAAATGACTGTATTACTGACTTTTTATAATAATTATTCTCAAGAACTCTATAATTACTGTTAATTTCACATGATGTTCAGTTTTTTTTTTAATTTTACAAAAAAAACAGTACGGCCAATAAAGCTACTTTGAAGCTGAATTTGAGAGAGAGAGAGAGAAATAGAGAGAGAAGAGAGAGAAAGGAAACAGAGAGAGAGAGAGAGAGAGAGGAAACAGAGAGAGACAGAAAAATATATAGAGAGAAAAACAGATACAGAGAGCGAGATAGTAAGAGAAACAGAGAGAGAGAGAGAGAGAGACAGAGAGATAGAGAGGGAGACAGAAAAAGAGAGAAAGAAAGAGAGAGAGAGAGGGAGCGAGAGAAATTCAGTATGAAAAGGCTCCCCCCATTCATACTGAGGCTGTAAGGAGTGTTTCAGCCTGGACTGCTGTTTCAGTGAGGTGCAGTACAGGTCAACCACTCAGAAAAGGCAGAGTAAATAGACCATTTAAGGGCACAGAGAGAGGCTGGAAATTGTGAGCTTAAAATAAATTGCTGTTTTTGGTCAAAAGGCATCGCAAGTAGACCTCGAATAAAAAAAAAGAAACAAAACAGAAGAAAAATGTGAGTTATGGGCCCTTTAAAGCCACACATGTTCTGCTGCCGCACCTTGTCTCCGGGAGACAGATCAGAGATCTGACGGACAGCGATGTCAATCATCACCATCATATCGGTGTGATAGAAAATATCCGCAGAGTCTCGGCTGGCGAAGACGTCCTGCAGGAACTTCAGCACAGAGTGAGGAGCGGGAGGGTCGTGTTTAAATACGCACACAGGGTCTTCTGCAGGAGAAAACAGGAAAAAAGTAAGAAGTAAAAAAAGTTTCGAGTGCTTTTCACAGACCAACGTCACAAAGTGGTGAACAACAAAATTCTATAAAAGTTTTATGATGCAGAATATAAAATAAAAAACACGACGAAGTTCAACTACGCACCAACTGTGTGTGTGTGTGTGTGTGTGTGTGTGTGTATGAGGGTGTGTGTGTGAGTGAGAGAATGTGTGTGTGAATGAGAGAATGTGTGTGTCAATGTGTCTGTATGTGTGAATAAGTGTGTTTGAATGTGTGTGAGAAAGTGTGTGTGAGAGAGTTTGTGTGTGTGTTTGTGTGGGTATGTGTGTGAATGTGTGTGTGTGTGTGAGAGAGAGAGTGTTTGTGAGTGTGTGAAGGTGTGTGAATGTGTGTGTGAGAGAGAGAGAGAGAGAGAGAATATGTGTATGTGTGTGTGTGAGAGGGAGAGAGAGACAGACCTCCTCTGTTAAGCAGCAGCAGAATCTTCTCTGTCAGGTTCTTCACGTTGTGTCTCTTTATCAGCGTCTGCATCACCATGTTACTGTCAGGAACTGAGGAACACACACCAACACACGCACACACACACACACACACAATCAGAACACTCACATTAACATAAATCACACAGATAGTCCATCCATCCATCAGTCCATCATCCCATCCATCTATTCATCCATCGACCTATCCATCCCTCCACCCATCCAATGATCAATCTGTCCATCAGTCCATCCATCCATCCATCCATCCGTGTACCTGTGAGGTGGAGGTTGAAGGCCAGCAGCAGGTTGATAAAGAGGTCAGGCAGCTGTTCTGTAGAGTCTGAGGGAAGACCATCCTCAACAACATCCAGAAGAAACAAAACAAAACTGGAGTTCAGATGATCTGAGAGAGAGAGAGAGAGAGAGAGAGAGAGAGAGAGAGAGAGAGAGAGAGAAAGAGTGGGAGAGAAAGAAAGAAAGATAGAGAGAGAGAGATAGAGAGTAACAGAGAGACAAAGTGAGAGAGAGAGAGAGAGAGGGAGAGAGACAGAGTGAGAGAGAGAGAGAGGGTATCAATCAGCAGTGTGCATTAATAGGCGGTGTGTGGTAATGGGCAGTGTGTGGTCGTTACCATAGTGACGGTAGGGCACCTGCTCCCCCATTGAGAAGATCATGGCCAAAACCAGGGCTGTGTAACACATCTTCTGATGCTCTGCAGAGTAAACAACCACAAAATTCATTATTCATTATTATGGACACATTTGTTTTATTATAATTATTTGTTTATTTATACTTAATTGGCTTTATATTACTGCTAACACTAGTGCTGCACAATATTCCCTCTGTTAATTGTTTGAGATATTGGTCTCTGTAATACTGATATTACAAAAGGCTGCAATTTGTAAGTGACCTCTAACCAATCACAGTGTTTCTGACAGGGGGACCAATCACAGCTCCAGGTGAGTTACTGGGTGTTCTGATGAATTGAGGTCTTCTTGTAATCCAACAAAAGTCTCATTATTCTAATATTTAACCATTAAAGCCCCCGATTGGCCAAGGTGTTTTTAAAGGGTCTGTATTCTACATTTCCTATTGAATTGTTTCCCTGATGTTTGATGGGCTTTTGTACCAAAAATAGACTTCATAATTCATCATAATTCATTCTTACATGATCATTTTCCAACCACAGAATTAATCTGTTGCTGTGCCTTAAATGCTGATTCATGTAAATAATCTCTTTTCTGGCTGTCCTGTATTGCAGCTCATTCAAAAAACAGCCTGGGGCTGAAAGACTCCTTAAGAACTTCAGCATGAATGGGTGAGGCTAAATTGCTGAAGGCTAAATAAGGAGACATATGGGCATACGTGGGTTTTGTGACATCACAAAGATTGATTTGAAAAGTTACTGTGCAAAAGTTGTAGGCCCCTGCGAAAATAATATTTAAAAACTGTTGACATGTGCAGAGATTGTTTTTTACATTAATATTACTGTAGTAAACAAAAAAAATACAAACAATATTACACAGTAAATAGTGATTTTATGTTCAGTATATCAATGTGTTCCTTGTAGAAGTCCAGTATTACTTGTAATTTCCATCAGAAACCTGGTTTGACTCAGTCAGTCCTTCATTAAATTAAATTAGGAGCTGCTGATGGAATTTTACAAATCCAAGCAACAGCTGGAGGCATGGCTTTAAACTATTTGCATGAGAGCCTAAGACTTTTGCACAATACTAGAACGGACTTTGCCTTTGTAATTTCAGAAAATTGATGATATTACTGTATTGAAAGTAATCCCAATCGCAATATGTAGCAGTAAAATCGTAATACAGTCCGTATCGTGCAGCTGTAGGTGACACTGATTAACACTGATCTCAGATCTGGTGAATTTTTCGGACCCTGCGTATCCGTCTGCAGGTCTCGGGCCAGTTCCATGGGCAGGATGGAGTTGAGCAGCGTGGAGATGAGGGAGGCGTCCAGGCCGCACATGGCTCCGAACACTTTCAGCAGCAGCAGACGCAGAGACACCCTGTGCTCCTGCACAAGGACACGCTTATTCAGCAATTACTGCATCAATAACGGGCACATTGTTCCGCACTCAGCTCATTTCTGGAGCTTCGGAAATGCTTACGCTAACACATACACACACGCGCACACAGCACATCATGCACTGTTTATTTGTATTAATTCTAATATTAGTGTTTCTGAACAAACAAAACCCTTAAATGGCTTTTTCAGGTAATTTCCTGAGCAGAATTGCGCACACTATTGTATGTGTCTATGCTTATGCAGGTTTGTTTGAGTGCTCTGTTTGGACCCAATGTCCTCACAATGATTGGGTCTGTGGGGCCCAATGTCCTCACAATGATAGGAATACAAGTATAATATGTAAAAGTGAGAACAATCTACTGTTTAAACTTTTTTTTGGTTCATTCTTTACAGGTTGTTTGGTTACTGAGGTTAAGGGTAGGTACTCACACATATAGTAATACTGAACTCTGTGTGTGTGTGTGAGAGAGAGAAAATGGGTGTATTGTACGTTGCTCACCATTTGATAATAGGATACCAGAGACAGGACTGGCTCTGAATGATTGGCTCGGCACATCCTCTTACACACCTCTGGGTCTGCATCCGTCTGAAACACACTCACTGTTACACTCCCTGAGGATCTGAAACCCAGCTGAGCGGTACTGAAACCGTGGCTTATTATAGATCAGAGGGGCTTCAGTGTGTTGGGGGTTTTGTTTATGCATTAACATGGCCGTCCCATTTACAGCATTAACAGAACAATATAAAAGTGTGTGTGTGTGTGTGAGACAGTGTGTACAGTGTACATAATGTATGTAGAGTGTGTTTAACATGTGTACGGTGAGGCAAAACAAGCAACCACACTCCCAGAGTACAGAATGTGTTTGGTTTTGTACTTATAAACATACGAATAAAAATTACAGTGTAAACAGAATATGTATTGTGTGTTCGGAGTATATAGTGAGTATAGAGTGTGTATAGTATGTAAATAATAAAGTGATAGTGATCATTCAGTCATACGTGAACACACCACAGCACACAGTGTGAACAGCACGAAATTCTTTCTCTGCATTTAACCCATTCACCAAGT
>JBBPCZ010029876.1:0-13889 GCA_037974445.1 Brycinus macrolepidotus
TTCAGAGAAAGTTGTTAGGAAACTCTGTGTTTACACACACACACATACACACACACACACACACACACCCTCACACACATATGTGTCTTGTAATAGCAGTCTAGTGTTGATGACTCACTCCTCATGCTGCGGTTACAGACCGCTCCCAATTGAAGCCCCTGCTTGTAAAAGAGGAAAGAGGAAAAAGCAGAACGTGCGTGAGGCCGATAAAGTCTGCAGGACGCCACAGTGCAGAAGGCCGGGAGATGCCGTTTGTGAAATGCAAAGCCTTAGAGAGAGGGAGAGACAGCTAGAAGGAAGGAAGTGAGAGTAAATATCCACTGGCTGGACCAGTTGCGCATGGCGTGTGAGCCGTTTGGTGTGGCAGACCTGGCAGTCCTGTTCCTGCTGTGTGACGAGGGAGACCACTAAAGACCAACACAGCACCGACTGCCAGGGAGAGAGGTATGATACTGACCATACTGTTCCCTGAGAGAGAGAGACACAGAGAGAGAGACAGAGAGAGAGTCAGGGAAAGAAAGAAAGAGAGAGAGACATGGAAAGACAATAGAGTGGTGAAGCAACAGGAAAAGAAGACACAGAGAGAGAGACAGAGAGATGGATATAGAGAGACAGAGAGATAAAGAGGAGGGAGGGAGGGAGAAAGACAAGGGAGAGAGAGAGAGAGAGAGAGAGAGTATCCCCCTTAAGCTGCAGGGTTATACAGTTATTAACCCTGTAAAGCTGAGGTTATTTGGGCTATTTGCATTTTAACCTTCTCTTTTGCTTTAAAAACGTGATTGCTCAATGTAATTGTCACATTTATGTTCATTTACAAAACCAATGAAACAAATGAATAGGAATATGCTTCACACTTATTGGTACTCTGATGAAAGAAACTGGTGTGGTTCCACAATAATCTGAATCACACACTCTGAAATGATCACAGTGCACCCAACAATAAAAGCAGCATGGAGCTTTTTATTATAAAGTAATAGGAACCTAATTTTACTAATGTGAACACACCCAAAGTACTCTGTGGGCACATTTTAGTGAGTTAAAGGGCGCAAGGCAGTCCATCCTGCAACACTCCTCATAATGTCATTGTAAATGTGTGGAACTGAACTGCTGATGCAGTTTATGTACAGTAAATGATAAATGGGCTGTTTTAGTTTGCATGTATAGACTGTATTGACAGAGTAGTAAATTTTTCAGTAACTGTTATAAATGATTCAGTAAATACTGAAACCATTATGCAATATATGTAGACAAGAGAATGAAGAATTAAACTGTGTGCCCATGTACTGACCCTTATAGATTTTCAGGTGTTAGTTATGCTCTACAGGAGTGACACCTTCCATGTTTTACTATCTTTAAAGGGGATACAATTCAATCGTTTAGGTGTTTTATGTTTGATGTGAAATGCTTCATTCTAGAAGAATGAAGTCAGCAATTTTTCACAGTGGTGATAATAGGAACCAGACGTCTAAAGTCTTTAATGCCTCTAAAGACTACATCACGAAAAGCTGTTTGATTGAATGATTACAGTTATGTTGTTTGTAAAGTCAAAAAAAAATGTAAAGTGTCTATTTTTGTCACACGTGAACCTCAGCACAGCACACTGTGAAATTCTTCTCTGCGTTTAACCCATTCACCAAGTGAAGCAGTGGGCAGCCAGTAACACAGCACCCAGGGAGCAGTGTGTGGGGACGGTACCTTGTGTAAGGGTACCTCAGTGGTGCCACTGGCAGTCCTGGGATTTGAACCCACGACCTTCTGATCACAGGGGCAACTCCCTAACCACCAGACCACCAGCCGCCCCAGGATCCTGAAACACTGTTTTATGATAGCTTTGAGAAAGTTTTGGCCTAAAACATATTTTTCCCAGCATCTCAAGTGTCAGAAATGTTGAAAAAGAAGACAGTTGTGGAAATCCCCTTTAAGCTATAACAGACTGTTGGTAGGCGGAGAGGTGTGGTGTGTAGAGAAGCCCGATGGTATGATATCAATAGCACAAAATTTGTCTTGCTGTGGAGACGCACCCCATTTATAACTGTGCTATATCATACAGCTGAATGCAGCACAAGACATGAACCCACAAGTCTGAGAGAGATCGGTGTGGGGCAGTGCAGCGAGGGTGTCTGCGTGTGGGGTCAGGGGAGGAGCTCTCTATCTTTACAGAGCTGTGTGTGCATGCATGCATGCATGCTTGAATGTGTGTATGTAGGTGAGGTTTGAGTTTGCTCCTCCCGCATGTTTGTCTGAGGCCCACCTGCAGCACAGTGTGTTAGAGGGAGGCTGACATGCTGGACGTCCTGTATCTTCACGTGCATTCCAGAAGCTCTTAGCGTGTCTCAGGTACTTTCTTTATCAAATCTTTCCTTAGTACAGCTGGAGCTCCTGAAGGCAACATTGCATTTTATTACCTTATTGAAATTCTGGCCTGTTTATGAGGTTTAACTGCTTTATCTACAATAGCAGACTATTTTATCAACGGGGGAGGTCCTATAGACTGCGTTTTATCAGTTGTGGATGTACTTTGGTGACTTTTTCTTGTGTGGTTAACTCCTTAAACTGTGGGCTTATTATTTGATTATTAATCTGGAGGTGTTTCATTACCTGGTACTAGATGTGTTTGTATAATATTATGTACGTATAATATTAACTATTATGAATTATTCTGTAAATATGACACAAAAAAAAGTTATTAGTTGAGAGAGGAGGATTGAAGTGTAGGTTTATATGCAAGGCCTTAGAGTTTTTGGGGTTAAATTGCAGGTACAGTTTTGTTAGCAGTGAAAGCTGGCCGTGTGTTTTAATTTTCTGTGCAGCATTTTTTGAAGTCCCTCAGTGTGAGTGCTGGTAATCAGTGTCTTAGCAGCAGCAGAGCCCGCAGGGTGCTGCAGGAGATAAGAGGGCTCAGCATGTAGCTATGAAACTTTAACGCCGCTGTTCCTCAGGCTACAGCTGCGAGAGCGGTTCTCCGACCTGCTTGGCGGGGTGTGTGCGTCTGTTGAAGCTGATCCGTGTCTCTATTGTTGGTGAACTTCAACAGCTGCTCTTGATCTTCCATGAATGAGTTATGGTCATTGTATCAGATCTCCAAGGTTATCCTGGCAGCCATGGCGGTTGTAGGCCAGGCTTTGTTGACTTTGTGGAGCCACGCTGGTCATGAATCCATGGCAAATTAAACATTAACCGGCTGATATATATTCCCTCCGGCACCTCCTCCTTCCCTTTGACACCTGTTAGACTCCCTTCGCTTTCGTAAAGCATCTTTATATAACAAGCAGCAGTTCCTTTATAGACCTCTCCGAGATGAACGTGAAGTTGGTGGTAAAAAAATATTGGATTTGAGTATATTAATCTTGGAACTGCTTACGATCGATTGTTTTACTGCTCAGTAAAGCTTGTCTTTTTCCGTACCGTATAAAATAGGGCTGTACCAATACACTCAGCCCACAAAACAATTTTATTCTATTCCTGATACTGGTTTTAGGATCTGATTATCTCAACATATCTCTAATGGACAATGGGAAAATGATGACCGTGTCCTGTTGTGTAATAGTAATTCTACTAATAAGAATAAAGCATTGTGGTGTATGGTAAGGATTGATGGTTGGTTGATGCTGGTAGTTTGCAAATTGTGATGTTCAAACACAGCCGGTTTATTAATTACTTCATTAATGGGATAAGGAATTCTCCACAATGCTTTGTCATGTTGCTGCAATGCAATACAACAGTATTACTATATACTGTTACACCTCTAGTATTAGAGCTCCTCCAGTTACATTTGTGAATGCATTACTTTAGGAGTTGTACCAAAATAATTGAAATGGATTGTTGTGAAATTGTGTGATGTACTGACTCATTTCCTAAAGAACTGTAATTAGACTGAATTTTTGCAAGATCAGAGATATACAAGGAAGCCACCACCAGTTCCCACCCACTGGCTAGGCCTCCCTCTGTCACACAACAGCACAAACACTGAGAGAGAGAGAAAGCTAGCATGTATGTCCTCCATGCTACAGCACCACTTTTTGCCTAATTGCCACTAACTCAAAATCATTAAACAGCGTAACACACTTTGAGGAAAACACTGACTGCTAGTTCTGTTGTGTCAACTAACACACACTTGTGCTGGCTAGTATCATATGGACTGATGGGGGGAGAGGAAGGACCATCCTACTCACTTATGGGGCTTTTCCATAGGTGTACAGGAACCATACTGTACATAAACTATTTGATTTTCCATTATATCTTTATGGCTGGTCCTCGTCCCAAACCGTTGTCCATGGAGTTGTACGAGCGGAGAATTTTTTTCTGTCAGAGCCACTTTTGTTATTGTGGTCTTTATTTTTTATAGTCTTATTTGAGTTTTTAATTTTTTCTCAGCGTTCTTCAGCCGTGTGAAGGAAACCTAACCCAGCTAACTTGTTAGTGATGGCCTGTTACACCTTTTACAGTTTTTTACAGTGTTAAATTTATCTTCAGCCCAAACAAATAGTAGTGCTTGTACTTCATCAGCTTCCCAGCTGTTAGTTTGCATCTCCATTGTTGTTTTTTGCGCAAGAAGTAAAAAAACAAAAGGCCCTTTCCATGTTGTGATGACAACATGTGGACCAATCAGAAAGCAGTGACGCAGTCAGCTCGGCCGTGGCCCACTTTCGGCCCTGCCGTCAAGCAGCAAGGGTATGGCTCAGGTGCGGGTCGCATTATTTGTCATGGAAAAACATTTGTTCACAGTATGGTTCCTTGTGCCAGTGGATAAGCACCATTAGAGAGACCAGAGCCAGCAATGCACTCCTGGACTCTCAGCCACAGATACCTGTGGCATCAACAGGGATTGAACAGTGATCTCCTAATGATATGGCCAGTGCTTACACAGCTGTGCCCCTCAGGAGACCCCAGAGGAATACAGACTTAGTGTATTAAGATTGTCTGGGTCTTTTTTTAGAGGTATATTTCCCATGTTTGTCTTTACTGAATTGACTATTTTTGCGTTATTTTAAACCATGGTTTGAAGCTTTTTTAATGAAACAGTTTTCATTAGCTTGCCCTGCATGCAGTCCACATATCATTACACACTCCATCATTTTGGTCTACAGTTACAGTTTCCCAAATGCAAGTATTATGCTGGGCTTTATGAGTTCTCATTTTTCTTGAACATAAGTGAATCCATTAAGTGCCCATTCTCTATTTCACTGCATGCGTGCAAAACTGTATTGCCTAAAGACCACTCACTATTCAGAGGTTTTTGAGAATTACTCAGAAAATTGTTCTGTTAGATATCATGGCATCAGCTTGTGTTGTCACTGTACAATTCCACTTTTCTCTTCATCGTAAGTTTGCTAACACAAGAATAAAGTTACACTATAAGAAATATCATAGGGCCTGGTTTTATATTTGAATTTTAATTATATTTTTTCTTTTAATGATGTAAACCACTTCTTAAATAATGTTTTGCTTCGTTAAAACATTTTAAAACAGTAGCAGCTCTTTATATTGTGTGAAAATGTTATGTTTAATGGTAAAACCAAAAATGAATTAAAATGGTGTGCATTACATAGGTAATTAATGTAAATTACATTGACTTACACTGTGAGATTAAAACAGCTTTTTTCTCTTTTGCATTGGAGATATGAGGTTTGTTGTTTGGTTGTTTACCATGGACAGTAATTTCAGTGTGTTCCCATGTACATAGTTTAAAAAACAGAAAACCTGTTGGTTAAAAAAACATACTAGAAGTCAATGGATAGTTGCTGTAACTGGATTTCTACTGGTTTACTAAGTACAGATGAATGACAGTCTCATTTTTTTGGGTACTACACTATATTACCGCTATAGATTTTCCACAAATTAGCTTCAGGTGTTCAAAATGTATGTTCACAAGTGGTGAAACCCAGTCCGTTTTCCCTGGCTCTGAAGGGATAGGGTTAGGACTAAGGTAAGGGTCGGGGCCAGGCTTAGGGTTATGGAAGGTTATGGTGAATTTAAATGAAGATAAAGGTAAGTCACCACAGATACAGTACTTAGAGGTTAGGTTTAAAAACCTGGTGTATTCCTTTCATCAGGGAATTTATTTTATTTTGTAACTGTGAGACCGGTTTTACTGCTTTTTCCAACATGAGGCACATTTTTCAGTGTTTAAGCCTTCAGTTATAAACAAAGATCAGTAAAAACTGAATTTGTACTTTAACGTTGTGCTTATCCCAGCGTCTCTTTGTGTTTCTCTTCCAGTCTGCCGAGTTCTTTGACATGCTGGAGAGAATGCAGGTAAGAAAATGTGGATTTCTCCTCCCTTGTTTAACATCTACTACTTTATAAACTGCCCTTCGGCTGGGCTCTCTGCTGTCCTTGGCTTTTAGCTGGAGTGTGTATATGGAGTCGGTCAGAAGCAGCGATTATTTTGTCCTTGATTGTTGGGAGAAGTGGTTTCTCCTCAGCAGAACCTCCTTCATGGAGGCCGTCCGTCCAAGCCTGATTGAATAATCACACAGGAAAGAGGAATACACTCACTCCCCTCAAAGCTCCATTGATTCGTCTGGTACTTTTCTCTGCGGTGGCTGTTTAGTTTGCAGTGTGTGAGTACCTGTTTGTATGTGTGTGTAGATCTTTAGGAATCAATTTTTGAGAGCACGATGACTCATTGACCTGACACACCTAGTCACTTGAGGGGGAGGAGGTGTGGGGGGGGGTATATTAGCTAGTAGCTAATCGATACATAGAACTCTCCTTTGAGAGAGCAGATTGGTGCATCACTCGATAGCCTTGAAGTGGACTCTATCTTGTCCCGAGTCCTATATGATGGATAGACTGAGCTGGAAAGGAAGCTAAAAGGCTGAAGACTCTCAAATGGATGATCACAGAGACCATGTTCTTTAAAATCAAAGCCAATAATGTTCGGAGCCCAGAGGCTGAACACAGTCTTTTTTTAACCTAAACTCATAATAAAAGCCACCAGGCAGTTGCTGATTACAACTGGAAGCAGAGAGAATGTCCTACCAAAATTGTTCTTATGAAGTATTAGCCACTGGAGCAACAAAGTAAAAAGGCAATTACACTTGCTTTCACAGTTTTTGTGATTGCTGAGGTGGGAAATCTCTATTAAAAATAAGTGACACACAGATTCTTTTCCAGGATAAAGAGTGAAGCATTGATTAAAACCTCAAGAAAGTGGCAATTACAATTCTCCTAAAACATACAGCCTCAAATCTCAGAAATTAATATCTATTAAGAGTTGCAGTGATAAATAAAGATACATATTTTCAAACGAGCAAAAATGTGTATTTTATAAATCTCTATAACAGTCTAAAATCAAAAGATTTCTGATTAGAAGCTGGAAAAAATCCTATGTCACCGCAATGACTACAATTACAGCAGTTACTACAGGCACTTTAAAAATGTGTACCGTACCTTTAAGAGACACAAATTTAACAATATTAAGGTCTTATGACACTATAAATTTAGATTAAGCATGTGCAGGATGGATTTAATTGCACAACTGTGTGGAGAACAGGTTTTAACTGTTTCACATACTGGAGAACAGTAAAAGTCTATACAAGGCTGGTTGCACCTGAAACGAAACTGCTGAGTGATCAGTGTGAGGAAGTCATTGAACACATGCGTTCCATTCATGCATTTTCAGAAAAAAGGTACTAAACTCTCATTGGGGTGGTCCCATCAAGGGTATAGCTTCAGAACCTTAGCGAACATAATTCTGCCATTTTTCATTGCAGTCATTAAGTTGCACTGACTGCCTTAATGTTTTATATTTCCACTTTAAAACATAATATAATTAAAGGGTACCAATTTGCGCCTTCCTCTGGGAGAATATATTTACAGCATAAAATTGGACCATGTATTTTCGATATGTATACATTGTTTGTACAAAAAAACACACCTGCACAGTACATTTTTTCTGAATTACTTTGGACAACTACATCCTCTCTCCCAGGCAAGTTTAGTGAAAAAAATATGTGAAAAGCACTCAAAAGTGCAACAGTGCCAAAGCACTGGGCTCAGTAATCCACTAATAAATTCGTAATTAACATATTGCTAATATAATATACATGTATAATAATGTAACTATGCACTAACTAGTGTATTTACTAATGTATTACCAGTTCTTGACATCCTGACATCTCTGAAGGAACCAATACAGATATATACAATTGAACTATACTGAAATGAAATGTGATGTGTAAATACCTGAGTATCTGAATTCATATGTGTTCTACACAAATACACATAACATGTTTACTGATTCATATAAGATGACACATGACAAATACACATAAGCTGATACTCATTTGCTTATATTTGAGTAGACGGGTTTTCAGTTCTTCTTGAAGTACAGGGAGAAGTTTCTGGATTATTGTCTATGGTAATAAACCTTGATCTATGGATGTGTCAGACAGAGATTAGGAGTGTTCCTTTAGTGCTGTGGCCACAGACTGAACTCAGCCTGCTTACTGTCAGTTGTACTGTAGCAGACAGTTATGAAGATGACTACCATCATTATCCCCTAAACTTTATGTGGTAGATGTATAGGTTGCTGACTGAAGCAAAAGTGTAATCTCCTTTAATAATGATAATAATGGAATACGTATAAATAAATATGGCTTCTTCATTTAACCTCTTTTAACAGTAGCCATAAAATGCTATTTCTTCCGAAATGTGGAGGTCTCTCAGTTAAACTATATCGTATGGGTGCTCTTCTGGTGTTGGCTTTGTGTTGTTAACCCCATTGTCCCTTTTCACTTTCTAATGCAAACCCGGATCACCACAGATTCCTAAATCTGAGGAGACTAAGAAGCACAAGGTGTGGAGAGTAGAGTGCGAGTGTATGTGTGAGTGTGCATGTGCATGTATGTACACATACTACTGCTGTTTAAACAGTGTCAAAACTGCTTTTGTGCCTGCCCCCTTGATTCCTGTGCTCTTTTGCTTGCGGTCATTTACTTTGTAAACACTTAGAGAAAAATAAAGGCCTTAACCAGAGCTTTCAAACTCCTCAGGTCACCTTCACGCTAAATACCAGTTAGCGTTAAATGTCTTTCACGTCTAGAGCTGATAAGGTCAAGGCTGATAGCTTTCAAGCTGTGCAAAGAGAATCAGAAATGCCAACATGTGGACCACCTCAGGATGGGAGCACAGCCATGTAAATGCTCCTTTGCTAGTGCAAGTGTAAAGTATTTTGTTGGCGACCTTCTACCACACACTCCTGAATCAGATGTGTTTGTGAAGTATGTTGTACGCTGCATATCCCTCTCCAAAGCAGTTTCGGGGTCAGTTCCATTTCTGACAGTTTCTGCCTTCCTAGCTGGTCCTTTTTGTGTGCAAAAGTTTTAGTGCTGGCAAAATACCACATTGCAATTATATTACTACATGTTGAAATGAAAACACATTGGTTAACTCTTGATAAGGCATTGTTTTGACCAGAATTATAG
This sequence comes from Brycinus macrolepidotus, assembly GCA_037974445.1. Classification (NCBI taxonomy): domain Eukaryota; kingdom Metazoa; phylum Chordata; class Actinopteri; order Characiformes; family Alestidae; genus Brycinus; species Brycinus macrolepidotus. Next base: position 9,432 of record JBBPCZ010029876.1, read on the forward strand.
ACTTATAATACCCATAGGATATTTGGCCTCACATTATCCCTTGCACCCATTTAATAATTGGCCTCACTCTATCTGGGCCCCTTTCTCTCCCAGCCCATCTGTAAACTGTTGTAACAGAATTGGCAGTTAGTGTTCTCCTCCAAGTGTGTTGAACTACCCAATGATGTTGCATTAGCATCAGTTTGATAGGATGTGGTGGTGCTCTGTATGTCTTGGAGGTTGCCAGCTTGGTAGAATTGTCTGATAGATGGAGATCTAGGTAGCAGGAACTGGCCATGACTAAATCGGGGGGAAAAAACTCATTTGTTGTAGGGCCCATTGTAACACCCTGCAACATCAGTATTGCAGAGACCAGCACTGAGAAAAAATTTAATGGTCCTAGTCTGTATAGAAATGTGCAGTATGAACAAGAGTTGAGCCCCAACCCAGCTTTGGAGAGGCTGTTGTGCTTTCCAGATGAGCCGTCTGTGTTTGTTAGTGACAAACCGCACGTCTGTCATACGTTCTCACGGTTTACATTTGCCTTCTTTCCAACAGGATGACTACATCCCTTACCCGCGGATAGAAGACGTGAGTACACAAACGTATGCAAACTCACATGGGCACACACGCAAATAAAGCAGTTTACACTTCTTTTGACTTATGCATTCATACCTCCCCCATAAATGTGTTTTCTTAGCTGAATGCTGACAAAGATACACACTAAATGGACACACTAAATACACTATATGGACAAAAGTATTGGGACACCTGACCATTACACCAACCGGGACTTTAATGACATTGCATTAAAATACGTAGACTTTAATATGCAGTTGGTCCCACCTTTGCAGCTATAAGAGCTTCCACTCTTCTTGGAAGGCTTTCCACAAGATTTTGGAGTGTTTCTGTGGGAATTTGTGCCCTTTCATTCTGTGGAGCATTTATGAGGTCAGGTATCTTGCTCTGGATAAGGGTGTTTGCAAAATGCTTCTGATGCTAGACGAGGAGGCCTCTGTTCCAGCTCATCCCAAAGGTGTTGGAAGGCGTTGAGTTCAGGGCTCTGTGCAGGCCAGTCAAGTTCTTCCACATCAAACTCCTCCAACCATTCCTTTATGGACCTTGCTTTGTGCACTGGGGCACAGTCAAACTATGTCCACAAAGTTGGAAGCATGGCGTTGTCCAAAATGTCTTGGTATACTGAAGCATTAAGATTGGAAGTAAGGGGCCACTTGAATTCAATAATTTAGAGGTGTGTCCCAATACTTTTGTCCATATAGTGTAGGTATATTTCCATTCCATTTAGGCTAATTGTGATTTTTACCAATCTTCTCTAAAGCTTATGTGACCTAGCAACAGTTGCTACGAAAGATTTTTTGTGGATGGAGCACGAACCGGACCCTTCACTGAATGCATGGGGTCATTTTTCGTGCTGTTTGCTTAGGTGCTGGAGAAGGGCAGTCCATACCCCCAGGTGATCCTGCCTCAGTTTGGAGGGTACTGGATTGAAGATGCCGAAGCTCCAGTGGGAACCCCCACCTCCTCAGACAGCAGCTTCTGTGAGGAAGAGGAGGCTGAAGGCTCAGGCCCTGGAGGAGGTGGAGGAGGATTCGGCTACCGGCTCGAGAGCAACAGCACGGCGCGAGCTTACCGCAAACACTTTCTGGGCAGGGTGAGAATAAACTCATGCAAGTGGCAGCTTTGACTACTTTCAACACAGTGTGTGTTGGGACACAGTAAGTGTCTATATAAGTGTTTATCTATCAGTTCTATAAAAGAGGAACTTGAGTCTACTCACAGTTTCTTATATTTCTCTACTAATTTAAGTAACTTGGAGTCTAACATAGTGGTTTGTAGCTATGGCATGTGCATGGAGGCTTTGTTGTGCTCACAACAAATGCTTATCATGCATGTGAAATCTGGCTAATAAATGAATTTCTAATTCTTTATTCAGTTACATGGGAATAACAAAAATCAAAGTTTATTTAATTTCTCATGAAAGCATTTTCCCATCAGTGGTGGTGCCCAAGGGGCACACAGGTAGGTGGGGGGGGTGGTGCAGCGGTCCTTGGAACATGCTTAGGTCCACCATAGCACCCGTGGACAATATGATGACGGGTTAAAAATGTTTCTAAAAATGTGTGTTTTTGTGTTAACACACACATGCGTAGGATAGAAAAGGCAGTTGCTCAGTGGGATCAAAAGACCACCAGACAGCACCGTCTGGTCTTTTGTTGATGGAAAGACGAAATGCCTCTTAATCCAAACGTACTTTTTCAAGCATCAGCGAAGCTCAGACATTAACAGCTTTTAAGTGTAGTTTCAAAAAACACCAAGTCACCATCACTCTCTATATTCAACCTTTAGATCTGAAAACACTTAAAACAATACCAGACCGCTACAATATTCAAACGGCTATTTTAGGATGCCATAGACAATGCTGATTAATGATCAAAAGTCCCAGAGGAGGACGGGGCTCTGCCTGTGCAGACCACTGTGTTTTCTTCAGATCTGTATGTCTCAGTATGACTTTAAAGTTAGTTTCCTCTGTTTCTGTGTAGAAGCTCACCCTGCTTTGTTTTTATGTAGTGAGGAGAGCTTGATAGGAGTAGGAGAAAGTGGCACTTCCACTGAGCAGTACAGAGAAATATTAATTCAGAATCAGTCATTTGGAAAATAATGCTCTCCATTTCTCTGTGTGGAGAGCAGATTGACTGAGTGAGAAATTCAGGGGTTGTGAAATGAAGCCTGTGTAATTACTACCCCCTCGCTCTCTCTCTCTCTCTCTCTCTCTCTCTCTCTCTCTCTCTCTCTCTCTCTCTCTCCTTCTCTCTCTGTCTTTCAGGAGCACATGAACTATTACTGCACAGGCAGTAGTTTGGGGAACCTCATCATGTCTTTAAAGCACGAGGAAGCTGAGGGGCAGGATTTCCTTCGCATCATGCTCAGGTATAGCACACACAAACATACACATATTGTATGTACACACACACACACACATACACACACAGACATACACTTTGTAGATCTTTATGTACAGCACTGTGCAAAAGTCTTGAAACCTATGCAAATTGTTTAAAGCCATTTTTCTTAGTGTGTGATAAAGTGTCTTTCTGCTAGCAAAGTTAACATTAGAATAAATGCGAACAAACAAGAAAGCAGTAAAGAGTATCAGGATTTGTTTTGTTTGTAAAAAAGTAGTTGATATTTTGTGAGCTGGTGAGGAGAACACAGGTTCGGTTCCAGATTCCTCTTCGGTTCCTCCAGCCGTTGTTTGGATTTGTGAAACTCCATCAGCAGCTCCTGATTTGATTTAATGAAGGACTGATTGAGTCAAACCAGGTTTCTGATGAAAACTACAACTAATACTGGGCTTCCACAAGGAACACATTGATATACTGAACATAAAATCCATATTTACTGTTATTTGTTTTTCTTCATTTTAGTTTTATTTAGTAATAGTAATAGAAAAAACCCTCACTGCTCACTTAAACAGTTTTTTAATATTATTTTTACTTGTGTCTAAGACTTTTGCACAGTACTGTAGGTCCACAATTTAATTTTCATATTGGAGGCCTTGTGAAATGAGGTCTTCAGCAATACTTACACAGCATTCCCCAAATTACTCTTTTATTGTCTTGTATTCTTTTATTGTTTAATTCTGAAAATCCCTAGTGACCAGAGTATGTGCATGACTGAACATGAATACATGACAAAATTATTAATGACTTTAGAAGTTGCTTATATTTCAGAATGTCATGCAAGCTTCCTCCATGGAAGAACCAAGAGAACAACCTACAGCACACACAAACACACTACTCTCCACATCGTCCCCTGTACTGTACAGATCTTCATCCATTGTTCATTCTTTCAGGTCAAAGACGAAGACTCTTCATGACAGGATTCCACTGGAGGGACTGCCCCAGCTGCCTAGTGTGCCTCAGATAGCCAAGGTGTGGCTTCTTTTACAGCCTTTTACTCAGGCTCCACTTATTGGCAGCATGACAAAAATGCAGTGATGAACTGTGACTATTAGAACAAAACAAGGAAAAAGTATTGGGACACCTGACCATTACACCAACAGGGATTTCAATGACATTGCATTCAAATACATAGACTTTAATATGGAGTTGGTCCCCCTTTGCAGCTAGAATAGCTTCCACTCTTCTTGGAAGGGCTTCCGCAAGGATATCTGTGGGAATTTGTGCCCTTTCATTCTGTAGAGCATTTATGAGGTCAGGCACTGATGCTGGATGAGAAGGCCTGTCTCGCAATCTCCGTTCCAGTTCATCCCAAAGGTGTTGGATGGGGTTGAGATCAGGGTTCTGTGAGGGCCAGTCAAGTTCTTCCACACCGAACTCATCCAGCCATGTCTTTATGGACCTTGCTTTGTGCACTGGGTCCCAGTCATGCTGGAATAGAAAAGGTTCTTCCCCAAACTGTGTCCACAAAGTTGGAAGCATGGCGTTGTCCAAAATG
>JBBPCZ010029883.1:0-13889 GCA_037974445.1 Brycinus macrolepidotus
TGTGTGTGTGTGTGTGTGTGTGTGTGTGTGTGTGTGTGTGTGTGTGTGTGTGTGTGTGTGTGTGTGTGTGTGAGTGTTTTCGGGTTGACGAATGAGTGTTTTTAGGATGACAGGATGATGCTGAAGTGGGTTTACACCTTTCATGTGACACTCCAATTTCCTCTCTGTCAGTCTGAGTAGTCTCTGAGACACGGCGCAACACACACACACACACACACACATACAGGAATGCACACACTCTTCTCTCCTGTGTGAGAAAAGGTAAGGAAACACACAGGGACTTTGTGCACAATTAAAGGATTTCTTTTTTGCTGGCCAATATAAATGCATACACACACTCCAGTGATGTCGCTAGGAGAGTGTGGTTACAACTTAGGGGGGCAGCTGGAAAAGTATAATGTAAGACATAAGACACTTTTCCACAGGTCTACAGGAACAGTTCTGTATCTAAACTGTACTGTGTTGGTACTGAAGTTGTATCAGACTACTAATAACCCAGCTAACTTATTAGTGATGTCCTGGTACACCTTCATTTCTCACAGTGTTAGAAAACTCCTACTGAAATTTATCTTCAACTCAAACAGACAGTAGTGACTGTACTTTGTCAACTTCCCAGTTTTTAGTTTGTGTGTTTTATTTATTTATTCAGGAACGCAGTGGTTGTAAGTGAGGTTTGAACTTGCAATTTTGTCATCATCAGACTCATAGGCAAGTGTGTAACCCACTAGGTTACTACTAGACTGAGTGTATTAATCTCTTCAAATGACCACCTCGGACCAGTAAGGCCCCCCCAAACATCATAACCATGTTTGTGTGGTGTAAAATACTTCCACTGACCATGACAAGTAAATTCACCACATAGACCCGATAGGCTATAAAAACTCTGCTGGCAGAGAGCAATCCATTATTGCACAATGCATGAATCGGCAGGAATAGCCACTATTGTTTTGAGTCTAAGCAGGTTGAAACATTAAACTGCTAGTTTGATCCATTAAACAGTAAATAGTGTTATTTATATTTTGTCTAATAGGAAGGAGATCTGCTAACATGGTTCATTTCGCCCACACACTGTCTGAGCGTTGAATTAAAAAAAAAGGCTAGTAAAAGTTGGCTTTTACCCAGCATGGATTTAATTGTAATCATGTTTGGTGCATCCCTAATATGACAGTTTCAGAGGAAACTGAATGTAATTTTTAACAAGGCAGCCAAAAAAATAAAAATAAATAAATAACTGTTACCCCAGGAGGGTTTTGGACGCCAATCTCAAGTACGAGTGTCTGTAACATTACTTGCTGTGTTATGAACTGCAGCTACATGAGTTGATTTAGTGGCTCTACTTTAGAGCTTAGAGACGGAAGTCCCTGTTTTGCAAACAGCAAGTTATTAGTGTCCCTTACTATCATTTGTTTATTGTTCAAAATAACCACATTGTGCAATGTGACGCTAGATTATGATTGTTTTACTGTCTATTAACTAAGTAAGTAATGCTGTAGAAGCAAGTCAATGCTGTGTTCGCATATTGTTGCTTTAAAAAAAGTTTAATTCCTTGCCTAATTGTGGAGCTGACTGTTTTTGTTTTTAGTGTTGCACCCTGATCCTGGAGGAATATTGTTTCATTTCACTGTGTATATGGATAACATGACTATAAACTTACTTAATTTGAACAATGTGCAGCTGGTCCAATAAATAGTAGACACACTTGCAGGAGATATTTGTAACTGTTTTAATGAAGAAATGGTGGGAAAAACAAACAAAGGAAATGCTAGTATAGCGCTGGCTCATCTAACAGTCACAGGAATGTAAATCCCACAGGAGGTGATGTGAGGATAAATCCTGTGCTGGAACCACCACGGACGCGATGTGCTGGTCTGGTACCAGGTCTTTCCTCGCTCCAGGAGCTGGAGCCAGACTTACTATGTTGCTGATTACGGCTATTGCAGGACAGACAGACAGACAGACAGACAGACAGGGACATATACAAACAACCAGTAAGCATGAGGATGAACCGACAATGGACAGCATGTCAAGCTGGGCTTAAATAGGTTAGTGTGACAAGGTACAGGTGTGATACATCATGGAAGAAACCAAAATGAAAGTGACAGCCGGGGGTGGGTGTGGGAGGGGGCAACGAAACACGGTAGTGACAGGAGCTGTGTAAACTTTTTTCTATTTATAGAGTCTGGGGAAAAAGATACGAGGTAAGAACCGATCATGGTTGGGTTCTTCCTGTATTATAAGAGTGCCAGGTGAGTTGAGTTGGCTTCTTCTTCTTTTGCTTCTTCTTCTTTTTCTGTTTCTTTTTCTTCTTTTTCTTCTTCTTCCTCTTCTTCTTATTGTTTGTTCTATGCTTTTGTCCTCAACTCCAAGCCTCACACAGCTTTCCAACTGTAACCCTCAACTTCACTGGGCTCTAGAGCCTATACCCATGGAGTGCTTTTACTTTTTGGAGCGATCTGAGGTACAAACTTAAACCCAAATAGACAAATTTAAACCCTACAGTCTGTATTGTTAAATATAAAATACACACAGACACACACACACACATTGCAACTACCAGAGATACCATGGAAACACACCTAGCAACACCCTAGCAACCAACTAAGATATCGTAGAAAACTCCTTGCAAAACCCTAGCGGCCACATGGAATACCACAGCTACCTCCCAGCAACACCTTAGTAACCACCAGGGATAACTCAGCAACAACCTGGAATACCATACCAACCCCCCAGCAACACTAACCATCTGAAATAGCATATCAACTCCATAGCAACAGCCTAGCAACTGCCTCACCACATTGCTCATTGAATCATTCATTATTAGCTGGCTTTGTCAAAGTTTGATACATTGATACATTTGATACATTGGTTGATGGAGGATATTTTTTGACAAGTCAGAATCTGATGATGCCTGGATTCCAAGTGAGAAGCAGAGTCCCCCTAGACCGCCTGCAGCTATGTAATGTAATGTAATGTAACTCTAGAAGTCATTTTTTAACTACACATGAATGGACTTTACATTGAATCAGCTTCAGATCCTAATTAAAGCAGGTATACTGTGTGTGTGTGTGTATGTGTGTATATGTGTTTGTATGTGTGTGTTTTGTGTGTGTGTGTGTGTGTATGCATGTGTGTAGAACCCCATATCCACCCCAGCCAAACGAACTGGCTGAACCTTTGCCTGTGTGTGTGTGTGTGTGTATGTGTGTCTATGCGTCTGTGTGTGTGTGTGTGTGTGTGTGTGTGTGTAATCTGCTCTGTGCTCCATCCAGCCTGACTCCACTACAATGCTGTCTTGTTTTCGCAGCGCTGCTTTTTCTGCTTTTTTTTTTTTTTAAATCCTGCTTGATTCCATATCATCGTTGGCAGCGAGGAAAACTGATCTCTCCCTCTCTCTTTCTCTCTCTCTCTGTCTGTCTGACTAATGGAACATGGCTGCAGTCATGTAAGATGTCCAATAAAGATGCAGAGGCTAAGCAGCTTCCTCCGGCTGGACTGAAATCAGTGAAACGCGCTGTGATACGGCCCGGCTTAAGCTGGTGTAATTGGTGGCCCCTTAGGGAAAAAAAAAAAAAAAGAAAGGAAGGAAAGAGACAGAGAGCGAGAACAAGCTTAAGAGGCTCCTTCATGTGGAACACTGCTGACATACACTGAAGATATTGTTCATGTTCTCCATTCGTCAGTGCACACACACTCACACACTCACTTTAGTCCGCACCAGGAGTGGCGCGCGACTCTGACAAAGTACCTTATTGTAATTATATCATAGGGGCAAAATAGACTGTGCATTTTTATACTCTGGAAAGTTGTTGAGCGAACAACTACAAATGAAAATATGTCAATTAAACCCAGTTTCCTTTCTAAGAGTAAAGAATCTGTAACAGTGCAGGTCTGACTCCTATTAACTGGTTGTGTGGTGATGCACTGTCACTTAATAGCTCATTAAATATCTAAATGTGTTAGCGTGTGTGTATGTGTGTATGTGTGTGTGTGTGTGTGTGTGTGTGTGTGTTTGTATATATATATATATGTGTGTGTGTGTGTGTGTGTATGTGAGAATGTGCATGAGTGTCTGTGTGAGTGTATATTTGTTGTTGTGTTGGTTTGGGACACTTAAATTGAACTTAAATAAGGCTCTGCCTTTGTGACTGTCACACTGTGTGTATGCGAGTGTGGAACGGAAGCCTCTATGTGTGTGTGTGTGTGTGTGTGTGTGCGTGTGTGCGTGTGTGTGTGCGTGTGCGTGTGTGTGTGTGTGTGCGTTATGACTCAAACACTTTAAGGCAACAGCCTAAAACTATCAGACGTGTTGCTCTGCTTCTCTGCAAATCTAATCACCGCAAATATATTAAATCACTCCAAACCCTGTGTTCTTCACACACTCCTTCTCTCCTTTTAGGGCTCCTCTCCTCATTTTATTTTGTGCTCCTCTGTTAGACCCGCTGGAAGGTGTTTTGCATGAAGGCTGAAGCCACAGACAGCACATTATCAGATAGATAGATAGATAGATAGATAGATAGATAGATAGATAGATAGGAGGTCTACATGTCTGTCTGTATAAACAAGTTGCCTTGTTGCAAGTTCTTGATCTGGATTAATTTATAGACTTTCAAGCGAATGTCAGTATAAATTTGTCATACAACAATGTATTAGTTTATTTCTTATCATTTGTCAGCTCTGGTTTTTAATCATTAATTTGGTAATTGATGTCAGTTGACAACACAGAGACATTTAGACATAATTGAAGTGGGCTGCCATAATTATGTTGACATAATTGAAATAGGCTGAGATGATAAAACGATCCAGTCTTTTTTTTTTCTTTTTTTTAACAGTGTGATGGCAGCATTGCTGTGTTACAACTGTGTGTGTGTGTGTGTGTGCGTGTATGATGGAGGTAAAACACAGTTACATGCATATGTAACACTGAATTACTGTATATTATAACTGTATTATGTCTGTAACACTTCCATCATATTGTTACACACACATCTATAACACTGCAGTGCCGCCATCGTATTGTTGCACATCTGTAACATTGTAATACGTCTACCATATTGTAACAGATGTGTGTAAAACGTCATGATATAAGTAATGCAATATTGCAGTTGTGTAATGATATAATGATGTAATGATGTATTGCAGTGTTACAGAGTTTCATGATATCAAAGAGACTATATCATCACTTTTCTGGAACTGAAAAGGCTTAAAGTCTATATATATTGTTCCAAATGGCACATTTACTCCCCTCTTACATACAGTCCATAAATGGAAAATAAGCGTCAGAAACAGAAAATAAGCTACAAAGCCTACACATTTTAATATATCTCCCTATTCTAACTACAGCAGTGTAGCCCCGCCCATTCATGAACAGATTTCCTAAACATTAGACACTCTGACAAAAGTATTAGTGTTACAGATGTGTGTAACATTATGGCACCTGTATTAGTGTTACAGATGTGTGTAGCAGTATGACGGAAGTAGTACAGTGTTACAGATGTGTAACAGTATGACAGAAGTATTACAGTGTTACAGATGTGTGTAACGGTATGACAGAAGTATTACAGTGTTACAAATGTATGTAACGGTATGACAGAAGTATTACAGTGTTACAGATGTGTGTAACAGTATGACAGAAGTATTACATTGTTACAGATGTATGTAACAGTATGACAGAAGTATTACAGTGTTACAGATGTGTGTAACAGTATAGCAGCTGCATTATATTCCTTCAGAAAATGTCACATTCCAGACGAGGTCTTACAGATGTGTGTAGCTTCATGACAGCAGTGTAACAGTGTTCCAAGTGTGAGTAGTTGTGTGATCATGGTATTATGGAGCCACTGATGTGCGTAACTGTATGTCAGCAGCGTTTCTATGCTGCAGAGAGTATAATGACTGTATGGCAGTTGTGCAGATGGCTTGCCGTTGCTTATTGATCCGTTCTCCTGATCTTTTGATCTGCAGACGGTCTGTCGTGACCGAGGCCCTGACCGGACGTCATATCCCATCAGGCCGTGCGTTAGCGTCATCCACCCGAGACAGAGAGCGGCTTTTGTGGCTTGTCTGATTAATGAGTAGTGCGGGGAGGAAATGTGCCTGAAAACAATATGCACGTCATTCCCGACAATTATCGGCCAGTGGGTCGATGCCTGGCTGTATGGCGTGTTTTTTTTTTGGGGGGGTTTACACGTGCCGAGAGCTTTATTTATTTATTTTTGGTGGCAGTGCTGGTGAGGGGATCAGTGTAAATGATCCTGAAGATAAAGAGAGATGAGCTTTAAGCTCTACTGGACACACCAAACACACACAGCTGCACATTACACCGCCGGGCTATGACTTCATCTACTCTTTCACTCGATTTCTTCCTGTCGCCTCTTCGTTTCTGCGCCTCTTCCATCATGTGTCTGATGAACTGTTCTCTAAGTGCATCATCCACCTGCCAACGTTTCATTCTCCTCTGATTTCTCTCTCCATCATCTGCTCGCTCCCTCCACTCTTTCTCTTTTTACTGTCTTTGGAGTCTTTCTTTCTCTTTTCATTCTTCTCTCTCTCTCTCTCTCTCCCTTTCTCTCTTTCTATCTCTTTCCTCTCTCTCTGTCTCTTTCTCTCTCTCTCCCTCTCCCCACCTTTCTCTTTTTACTGTCTTTGGAGTCTTTCTTTCTGTTTTCATTCTTCTCTCTCTCTCTCTCTCTCTCTCTTTCTCTCTTTCTATCTCTTTCCTCTCTCTCTACCGCTTTCTCTCTCTCTCTCTCTCTCCCCACCTCTCTCTTTTTACTGTCTTTGGAGTCTTTCTTTCTCTTTTCATTCCTCTTTCTCTCTCTCTCTGTCTTACTCTCTTTTTCTCTGCACCTTTTCACTCTCTATCTCTTTCCTTCTCCCTCTCTCTCCCTTTCTGCCTCTCTCTTCTTCTCTCTCTCTCCCCTCCTTTCTCTTTTTACTGTCTTTGGCATATTTCTCTCTCTTTTCATTCTTCTCCCTCTTGCTCCCCCTTTCTCTATCTCTATCTCTTTCCTCTCTCTCTCTCTCCCCAATTTTCTCTTTTTACTGTCCTTGGCATCCTGCTTTCTCTATCTCTCTTATATCTCTCTTTCTTTCCTCTCTCCTTCTTTCCTCTCTCTCTCTCTCTCTCTCTCTCCCTCTTTCCTCTCTCTCTCTCTCTCTCTCTCTCTCTCTCTCTCTCTCTCTCTCTCTCTCTCTCTCTCTGTCTCTCCCCCTCTCTCTGTTCTGAGGTGTATTGTTAGCGGTGCAGGCTGTGGTGTTGGTTTACTCCTGAGAGAAGGCTAGTAATCCATCAGGCTGCTAATCAGATACAGACACACTGCAGCTTGACCACTTCTCTCTCTCTTTCTCTCTTTCTCTCTCTCTCTCTCTCTCTCTCTCTCTCTCTCTCTCTCGGCTGTCTGCTTTCTCTTTCTAACCCAGTACTCTTTTGCTTTGTTTTTTGTCTCTCCTTCATGTGTTCATTCTCTTCTCATTTTCCCCAGCCTCCTGACATCATTTCTCTCGCTCTCTTTCTCTCTCTTGCTCTCGCTCTCTCGCACGTGCTCACTCACTCTCCCTCTCTCTCTGCCTGTTATTTGATTTTGGTGGTGGGGAGGGGGTTCATTTTTGTTTTTGGGGAGGGGGGTGATTTTGGTAATATCATCATCATCATCATGCTTGTATTCAAGCTCTGCAAGTATTTTAGTAAAACTCTCATTCTATTGTAAAGTTTGAGTTGGAAAGAAAAGAGTTAAAATCTTGAGATGCTCTGCGGAAATCTGTCCAGTCATGATTTTATTCCCTGCTGTATTTAGGCAGATACAGCCAAGCGAGCTGCCTCGTTACTTAGGCCTCCCGTTGCTTAGGCATTACAAGTTACATTAACTACTAACACAATTAGGAAATGACACAGTCAATAAACCAATCACATTCTGATTTATTAATGGACTGCACTAATTTCTAGGGGGAGAAAAACATCACTCTGGGCCTTCTGGAAAGTCTAGACACGTCACTGACTGTAGAGCCAGAGTGTAAGCAGGTTTTAGTCAGTTGTTAGAAAAGAAATAAAAGAAGCAGTCACTGTAAAACTGATATACATGAGCTCTAATGCTACAATCTCCAGATATCTGTATAATTTAGAACATCAAAAACAAAAGTTCACTACTTTTATCTTTGATCTAACATTAGAAATACTGTACAGACATTGACAGAAATTGCTATCATTATGGAGTAATGAATCAATACTTTACTGCATCAAAACACAAGGTTATCTCTGGTGAAATATTCTAGGCTGTGAAATTCTTGCACTGGAACTACTTGCAATAAAGTATCACCAGATAGTACAGTGTGGATTTACGGACATAATCAAAACCTGTGTTTTGTTGTTTTTTGCTCTTGATTTAGTCATTGCTTTAAAAGTTAAAGTCTCATTTGAAACTCATTTGGCAGACGTGTGTGTTTTTTGTGGCACGTGTTTAACTCTTCACTGGGGGAGTTTTGTTAACAGTTCTGCTTGTTGTTGTATGAGTTTTTTGCTTGGCACCGGCGTTCCATAAAATTCAACAGTTCATTACTCTGTATTGTAAAATTATTCCGGTTGCACCACCTGACTGCAGAGCAACTAAATATCTCCTCATCAGTGGGACGATGTTCTCCTCAATGCTGGTGTCACTCGTTTGACTTTGACTTGTTCGACAGGACATGTCTGTTGTACAACGGCATAAGCTGTGGTTGCTATGGTTACAGTGCCATAGTAGTTGAATGAATTAATGTGGGGGGACGATAAATATTCAATAAAGACGTTTTTTAAAGGTGTGAAACAAAAATAACAACTTGGCAGGCTCATTTGCCAGTATTATTTTGATGCATGTCAAGTGGTTCAATAGTTAAGCAAAATGTCAAGATGTGTTATACAGTGTTGCTCATCAAACAGTGAGTCTGTGTTTCTTTGTTGTGTGTGTGGTTCTCTTGAATGTCCTGCACGGTGCTATGTCTTTCAGTTGGTGCACGTTTGGATGCAGCCCGAGTTTATTGTGATTGTTATAGATTGACTGTCAAATGTAAAACTATTTAAATATAAAACTCTACATTTCAAAATGATGGAATATCAGCTGTAATTATTGAATCTCCATTTTCCTGCAGTGTTGATCAGCAGCTAGAACACATCAGAAGGTTCCAAAACACACCTTCTGATGGTAAGTAGTCAGGCAGCGCAACCATGTGATGCTACACACTGAAGGGTTAAAGTGTTTGAGGGCATTTTGCAAATAAAATATTTTGTTCAGTAAGATTCTGATTAGTATCGAGTGTTAAGTGTGAGGACAAGAAGTGTTTTCTCAGATGAGAAAAACTGTAGCTCTCTTAGTGTCTCTTTCATACATTCTCAATGTTTCATCTTTCTCTTCTTTTCCCTCTTTCTGTACTCTCATTCATTCATTCCTCCTCTCCTCCCTCTTTTATTTCTCCCCAGTTCCTGCAGACTCCTCCAGGAAACTGAACTGACAACCTTTGACCCGAGGCGAGCTTGAATATCTGTAATGCTAAGCAGGGTTTAAATTGGGAAGAGTCGTGAAAGCTCATCTCCCTCGGTTCTGCAGTGTAGGTTTCACTCAGGTCCTGGATGCAAAGTGTGCAACCTGATGACTGTCCGAGGAGGCAGGAAGGATGGTTTCGGAGAATGGGGTGATGGGCAGAGCAGATTTAAAGCAATAGTTTAACAAAGAATCAAATGTACAGTTTCCCCTCCTTACCCCAATGGTAGTGGGTCAGCCAAGACATGTTGGTGTCTGGCATTTATTTCTTTGCTTTTGAACTGGAGCTACTCGGCTGATGTTGCTAAATAGTAGAAATGCATGATGATCATATTGGTATTGGCAGGACGTATTTAGATTTTGACCGATATTTTTAAGTGATATATAATGGCACATTTTTGTGCTGCGGAAGAGCAGAATGTTATACAGTACTGGGTTACTGTGAATTATTCATTTTATTGTATTTATTGTAACCCTACAGATATAAACAGTGTAAATCCCGGTATATATAGTCCCAATTTCTACATTTTATAAATATCCTATATCAACATCAGCCCACAAATCCCATATCGATGCACCCCTATAAATGTCCTGGACAAAAATTCAGCTTCAGGATCGCTACTAATACTTTTTTTTTTGTCCATTTCTGATTATAACATTATGTAATACAGCAAGGGTTCCCAGACTTCATGCCAGGTTCCAAGTGTTAATTAGTGTCTGTGTTGATACCTACCAAACCTTTTTTGAAGTGAAATATGACTCATTCTTTAAAGGTTCACAAGCTTTGAGCCCATTTACAGAGAAATACTGTTCTTTCAGTTGACGAGGAGCATACCATGATAAAACCATCAAGCATAAAGAGTGAGACTGTGGAATAGAAAAATAATAAAATCATCCATCCATACATACATCTATCCATCCATCCATCCATCCATCCATCCATCCATCATCTGAACCGTTAATTGTTAACCAGGTTTGTGGGTTTGCTGGAGCCTGACCGAACGCTTATACCAAGAAACACTCTGGACAGGTCACCAGTCCATTGGAGGGTGGAATAATAAAATAATGACAAGACTTATTTGTCCCACATTTGTCACAAAGAAGTATTTGGTTTTGTTTATTAGTGTACTTTCATTGATTATTTCCAAACTCATAAGCATAAACACAGCAAAGTAATGTATTAATTCTGTAACATCGTAACCAGTAATTACCTTTTTGAGCATTGTGGTTTAATTTTGGCCCAATCCTCTTGGGGGCCTGTCTTGTCTCACTCTTTCTTACAAAATCCTCCATGAATTTTCAATGGCTAGGCAATGCAAACACTTTCACATTTTTTAGAAACTTCCATACTGTAGACATGGTATTCTAGGGATCATACAGTCAACCCTTCATCCTCCAAAACTGATATGTTGGTTCAGGGATGAGTAGTTTAGAGTGCACATTTATTATTAATGATGTCCTAGAGAACTTTAGCAAGCTTTTTCACCTTCACCATTTTTGCAACTTATATCGTGAAATCTTCCCAACCAATGGCAACGTCTTTTCTAATGACTCCAGAACATTTCTGTTTTGTTTGTGCAAGGTATTTTTGTTTATGCTTATGAATATACACTTCTTTGTTCATATTTATTAGTACAAAGTCAAATGCCATTACATGTGTCAATTTGAACTGCATATGAGGTCAGTTGTAAACTTGCCATCTTAAACTCAATTTACAATAATGAATTTTTTCACTTTCCATTTTTCCACATTTCCACAAGAGATTTTACACAGTGGGAAATGGAAAATGTAAAAAGGCCAAAATTAACAATACTGTATGCAAGTGCCCTGTAATGTAATTAAAAGGAAGAAAGGCCATATTCCACAGAGCTTGTGTCAGTAGTTCATGAAAAAAGCAGGAAAGCCTGATCTTGGTTACGCTCGACTACTCCCACCTGGAGATTGGCGCTGTGAGGGAACATGCATCACACTTACAGCTGCTTTCACCTCACTAAGCGTATGCTATCAATCAGATGAAGCCAAATTTGTCACTTTTATAAAACAGAAAAGGTAGATATATGTACATCTTGTGTACAGCCTGAGTGCATCAGAACAGCGCTGCTGTTTTCCCTGCTTTAACATACCTGACTCAACTCATCAGCTTATTATCAAACCTCCCCCCCCCAAGCTGTCCCATCTCCACTGAGCCTGATGTTGAACATGCAGTGAACACAGAGTTTGTGTGGGCGAACGCGTGTATTGACTCCATTTCCTGGACACAGAGGGCATGTAGTTCATTATGTATGAGCAACCTTCTGATCCTCTGTGCATTCATCACTAAATATAGAGCCATACCTCATTAGAAAGTGGCGAGAGGGAGAGAGAGAGAGCGGGGAGAGAGAGAGTCAGCTGCCATGAGTCTACCTGATTAGCCTACTGAAAAGAGAGAGAGAGTGTGAGTGTGTATCAAGTTTATCTCCATTCATACCCTCATTCAAGGATATTGGTTTCAGTAAGATGAGAAGGCTTGCAGTCATTAACTCTATCTTACCTACCATAGTGTCGACAATACACTAAGAGGAAGGACCCACTTTTGTGACCGACACAGAGGCTTAAAATTCTTTTAGCCCATAACATCAGCTGATGTAATTTAACATTTTAGATTTAGTTTTTTTGTTGTTGTTTTATTTTTTTAGTTAAATAGTTACTGATTGACATGACTGTCAGGTCTTAATGATCACTGTTCTTAAACTGAAATAAACAGCAGAAACAACTACTTAACAGCTGCAAAAAAGTTTATTATAAAGAATAACAATCAGCCCAACAATAACTACAATGAATAACTTTGTGTCCAGAAAGCAGAAGATACATGTGAGCGAAAATGGCAAAACCAGAACACTCCCACTGTTATCAAACAAGCCGTCTACACCAGCTACAAGTGTTAGCCTTCCATTTTTGATGTGCTCCATTTTTGATCGCACTGATGTTCCACCTTAAATACTGCAGTGAAGCCTTTTGGCAAAGGATGCATGAGGAGAAACTGATTCATTAGGCGGAGAAAAGTGAGCTGTGTGACTCTTTAGTGTTTAGAAGGACATCAGTGTTTCAGTTTCAGTTCGTATTTTTAATCTGCTGTAGCTGCTGATGTTGTGTTTAAATGATTTACACAAATGTAAAATGTGGAGCCAGGTCGTAAGTTCGTAGTTTGTTTACATTTTGACTTGACTTGCATGCCTGATGTTTCCAGTGTAGACTTTAGTTTTTGTGATATGGACTCCTGAGTGGTGCACCTGTCTAAGTAATGGGGAGAATTCTCCTCAATGCGTGTTGAGCAGTAAATGAGATTGCATTAACGACAGTTTGAAAACATTCTGTGGCTGGCTTTGTGGGACTCCTTTCACCCTCCCAATGTTGGTGGTATTTTGTGATTTGGGGAGTCCTAGCTAGTGGATGGAAATAGACATGAAATGTATCATAGAACTATTTTTCTTGAGTGTAAATTTCTTTATTTATCAGCATTTGGGTCAACATTTTTTTAAAATCCAGTAATAAAAATAATAAACTGTGGCATAATTGCAATAATAAACTTGAGGTTGTATTGTACTGTGGATATTGACACCCAGTGAAACTGAGTTTAATATACTGGGAAAACAATTACTAAAATAAAATATGATATATAAAATGTGCGGACCACAGTCTACACTTTTTATTTTTTTTATTTTTTGATGTTTTTTTTGCCATTATTAATGTTAAATAGTGACAGTCTGGCTTTTTGAGAAGCCTTTAGTGCCAGAATTAATTCATGAGCTTTCTACCAAAGTTTTCTACTGAAAAATGCAAAAGATTCCCTGGTGTACAGGGAAGTTGATCAGGAAGAACTCCAACTCAAATTAAAAGTGAAATATTCCAAAATGATATATAATTAAAAAATCCATCTAATCTGTCTAGTGAGGGTATGTTTCCAAAACACTCCCTTCTTAGTGATGGATGCAGCAGCCATAAACTGGACGTTTGTCACTTATCGGCAACATAGCTTTGTTTGAGCCTTTTGTATTCTCAACTAAATGATTCTCAGATGCCACTTTCAGCAGATCAGCCAGGGACTTCTTGTGAGGGCAACGTTACTTATTTATTTCTAGTTTATTTTTCAGTCTCATTAAGTAAAAAACACAGGCAATAGACAGTCTGTTACTTCTGAAAAGTGCATTTTAATCCAAAAAATAAAAGCGTGTATTGATTCATTCATGAACGTTGATGTAAATAAAGTATAAAACATTAGATGTGAACACTAATGAGAAAGTTTTGGAGAAGTTTTGAAGTTTCTTCTAGTCCTAGGTGGAATGGTGATAGAATCGGACACTGGCAGTGACTGACAAGTAACCGAAAAATGATAAATGTAAA
>JBBPCZ010029923.1:2326-13887 GCA_037974445.1 Brycinus macrolepidotus
CAGACTGAGCAAAATTCCAGCCTGCGCCTGACCCTCCTGGCAATGAGCCGCACACACACACATGCACATGCATGCACACACACACACACACACACACACACACACACACAGGCACTCTGCTATCTGTCACCCTGCAGCCCTCCACGCTCCTCCCTTCCTGCTGATTGGACTCATCTGGCCAGCATAAAGCAGCCTCAGTGCGTGAGTAATATTAATAAAAAATAGTAATAATAATAAAAATCTATATTTAGTACATTTTGTATGAATCAATATTTAGTATTGTAGTAAATTTAGTATTTTATACACACACACATACGAATGTATATATATATACATGGCCGCCGGAAGCATTTTTAATGTGCAGATGTTATCACTATAACATCTGCACATTAAACTATAACATTATGCAGATGTTATAGTTATATATAGTTATATATAGTTAATTATAGTTACAGTCCAGTGTGTTAAATTGTTCAATCTACTAAATAAAGATGAATTGTGTATTAAAGTGTGCGGAAGTGTCTCTGTAGAGGACCTGCCTACACATCATCACACACTTCAGCAACTGACAGAAAGAGAGAGAGAGAGAGAGAGAGAGAGAGTATAAACCAGGACGGCAGATAATCCTGGATTACTGCTAATCTGAGTCTGGTGCGCAGCCGCAGTCAGCTCAACCGGCAGAGTGTGTGTGTGTGTGTGTGCGCGCAGAATGGACTGTGTTTCCCACCAGGACTGGAACTGACAGAACAGTGTGTGTGTGTGTGTGTGTGTGTGTGTGTGTGTGTGTGTGTGAGTGGGTGTGAGTGGGTGTGTTTTTTTCTTCACAGAGGAGGGATCTCCGTTCTTCAGTGTTTATTCAGTGGCTGCAGTTTAAACACAGGCAGGTTTTACTTCACTGTTTCTGTTTGTGCGGAATGAAGATCATCCTGAATCATCTGTGCTGCCTCTGAGAGGTGAGTGAAACTGTGCTGATCCTCACAATGAAGTGTAGTCTCAGTCTGTCTCACTCTCAGTCTGTGTCAGTCTCAGTCTGTGTCATTCTCAGTGTGTCTCAGTCTCAGTCTCCATCTCACTCTCAGTCTGTCTCAGTTTTAGTATGTCTCAGTCTTAGTATGTCTAAGTCTCAGTTTAAGTCTCAATCTATATCAGTCTCATTATGTCTCAGTCTCTGTCTCAGTCTCAGTCTGTCTCAGTGTCTGCTTCAACATCAGACTCAGTGGCAGTCACTGTCTCAGTCTCAGTCCCAGTCTTAGTCTACCTCTGTCTTTGTCTAAGTCTTAGTCAGTCTCAGTATGCCTCAGTCTTAATGTCCGCTTCAGTGTCGATCTCAGTGTCAGTTATAATCTTAGTATCAGTCTCTGCCTTAGCCTGTCTCAGTTCCAGCCTGTGTCTCAGTCTCAGTCTGTCTGAGTCTTAGTCTGTCTACGTCTCAGCCACACTGCTCCATCTCAGTCTGCACCTCAGTTTCAGTCTCAGTCTGTCTCAGTCTCAGTCTTAACTTCAGTCTCTATCTGTCTCAGTCTCAGTCTGTCTCCATCTGTCTCAATCTGTCTCAGTCTGTCTCAGTCTGTGTTAGTCTCAGTATGCCTCAGTCTCAGTGTCCGCCTCAGTGTAAGTCTTAGTGACAGTCTTAAACTTAGTCTCATCCTCAGTCTTAGTTTGTCTTAATCTGTTTCAGTCTCAGTCTGTCTTAGTCAGTCTCGGTCTCAGTCTCAGTCTGTCTCAGTCTTAGTCTGTCTAAGTCTCAGTCTATGTCAGTCTCAGTTTCAGTGTCCGCCTCAGTGTCAGTCTTAGTCTGTCTCTGTTTTAGTCTAAGTTTCAGTTTCAGGCTCAGTCTTAGTCTGTCAAAGTTTCAGTCTTAAACTCAGTCTCAGTCTCAGAACTTAGTCTCAGTCTTACATCTCAGTCTCAATCTCAGTGTCCTCCTCAGTGTCAGTCTCAGTCTTAACCTCAGTATCAGTCCATCTCTCTTAGTATGTGTAAGTTATCTCTTAGTTTGAGCCTCAGTTTGTCTCATCTTAGTCTGTCTCAGTGTCTCAAAATGTCCCAAAATGTCCCATGAGAGGACTGTATTACTGTGGTCTGCAGAGACTCGGTGTTGCATTATTGCCTGTTTTATTATCACAGATCCTACATGCTCTGATTATTTCATGCATTATTTCATTACTTCTCCTCTTTGTGACCCATTTGGCAGAGAGACGCTCGTTCTGTTCCTGTCGAGGCAGCGCAGTGTGAATGAGGGCCCTCCGTGGGCCTTTTAGGGGGGGTTTAGTTTCAAACAAGAGCCAAAAAGGGGGTCCTGAGAACTTCACATACCCCTCAGCACCCTCTGCATACTGATGAACACCACAGGGGCTTCCATTAAAGGACTGATTCGGCCAAAAAATCTAATTTGTACATAATAATATAATTAATCTGCTAAGACATTATTGGGGAAAGTTTAGTTTTGAATATTTACATGCATCCAGTGACCATAACTACACACCAGTCAACATCAGTTATATCAGTATTGTGATTTCACTCCTACACGTTGCAATTGTGATACCTGTTGATACATTAGAGGGCCCATATCCTCACTTTTCTGGAATTAAAAAGGCTTAAAGTCTGTAAATATTGTTTCAAATGGTACACTTACTCCACCCCATCCACACAGTCCATAAGATACACAAACAGCCTGTTTTCAAACCACAGCCTTTCTAATGTCACAACATTTAAATACGGATTTAGTCATTATTTTAGATAATTAAATCATTTAAGTCATTTAAAAAATTAAATTAAACAATTTTATTATGTATTATTATGATTGTTATTTATGTGACTATGTTTGTGATGATGATTGTGATTATTATTTATGTAATAATAATTGTCTCTGTGGTGGCGCTGGTTCTAAAGCCATAGTTTGGTGATGGTCAAAACTAGAGCTGCACAAAATGGACATATTGCTACATATTGTGACTGTGATGCCTTTCAGTATATTTAAGGGCCCGTATAATCCCACACTAAGGAGCGTTTCAGCCCCAGGCTGCCTTTAGAATGAGCTGTAATACACGGCAGCCAATCAAAAAAGAGATCATTTACATATACCAGCCTTAGAGGTGCAGTGACAAAAACAGCCTGTTTAATTGTAAAAGTTAAAGAGGGGTGAGTTCTGCTGCTACCAACAGTCTTTTCTTTGTCTGGTCAGAAATAAATCGTCTTCTTATTTGGAGATTATTGAAGTCTGACCTGTTTCTCCTAAACCCCCCTCTTCAGGAGAAATAAGGACCAAAAGAAAAGATCAACTTCAGACAGAAGATCTTTCTCTGCTCTCATTGACTTTTCAGTTTTCTTCTCTTTAACGACCTTATGGATCTTGAAACTGTCTGACTTTGGTAGTCGAGACTTGAATTTGGTCACTAAGACAAATTTCAGATTCGTTTTCAAGACGACCAAGTTTTCTTTTGGATCTTCTGGTTTATCTGAAGATCTGATGATCTGAGACAAATAAAGATGAGAGCAGTGAGAGAAAAGAAATTTCAGTTTAAGATCTTAAATTGGGATCGGGCTGAGATTAGAGGAAGGCTCTTTCTTAGGAGCTGAATTTAAGAAGTGGGAGAAAATGCTCAGAATCTCATATTGATGTTAAACTGAGTTCAGTTCTGTTTAGGAGAAACAGGCTGGACAGAGAAGAGTCTTATTCTGAATTTATATGAATATTTCGATGTAAATTCTTGAGTAAAACTGAAGGACCGGTGCGGTTGTTGAAGCTGAATGTCAGCAGTTTCTCAGGGTTCTGTTGGTTCTGGACAAACAAGAGACTGAAGATCCTTTTCTCTCTCAGAGTCACTGCCTCGAGTCTCCGCCTTTAAAGAGCAGCAGGTCTCTCCACCTTCAGATCCACTTTCTACCTTACAGTTTAACAGTGTTATTACTGATAATCATTTCAACATTTTTTTTCTTACAAATTTATCTTATTTTAGTGTTTTATTTCATCTTTTCTGCACCAATGTCTTATTTTATTTATAATCAGTGTTATAGTTTTATTTGTAATATACATTTACATATACCTTATACACAATAGACAATATACATATAACTTTGTAGTTCAGTGTAGTTAATTGTCTCTGGTATCTACTGTTGTGTTCTGCATGTATTATTATTATTATTATTATTATTATTATTGTTGTTGTTGTTATTGTTAGCAGTAGTAGTAGTATTACAACAACATTAACAACAATATTATTACAACAACAACATTAATAAAAATAATAGTATTAGTATTATTTTTTGTTGTTGCTGTGGTTATTTAGAAATAATAATTCTATAAATAATTATTTTAATTATTCTTGTTGTGATTATAATTATTACTCATTTTTTATTACATTTATTACTAATATTTTATTACATTTTATTACTATTTTGCTTATGATTATGATGATGATTGTTGTTTTTATACAAATATTTATATTAATATTATTAATCAGATTTACTATAATATACTATACTATAATTATTATTATTATTATTATTATTATTATTATTATTATTATTAACAGAAGAGGTACTAAATGAGTCAGTATTATGCTCTTTTTTCAGTCTGAGTCCTGATTATGATGATGTTTGAATCTCAGTGGAGGATCACTGCGCTCGGCTGTGTCCCAAATTCTCCTCTAATCTGCTGCGTTCTGATCTAATCTGTGTGTTTGTGCTCAGACTGTCCCAGATGTTGACGAGTTAGAGAGGCTGGGGAATGTGTTCCTGTTCCGACTGACCTGAGAACCGAGAGGCGAGGAACCTTTACAGAACATCACCGACATGAACCTCAGGCTTGTCCTTTGACCTCAGCATCGAGGGCCGGCGTCGTTGACTCCTCGGACTTCAGACCATGCAGGTACAGCAGAGAGGCACCTGAGGAGGACTCGCCTCTGAGGCAGCGCTGCTTTTAAAGCCATAGTTTGGAGATGGTCAAAACTAGAGCTTCACAACATGGACAGAATATCGGCGCTGTGATATCACTGCTACATATTGTGATTTCGATGCCTTTCAGTATATTAAAAGGCCAATATCACCACTTTTCTGGACTTAAAAAGGCTTGAAGTCTGTACATATTGTTACATTTTTTTAAAAATGCATTTAAATTCCCCCATCCATACAGTCCATACATGGAAATTATTTTTCAAATCATAGTTTTTGTGATGTCACAAAACCCACATATTTCCATATGTCTCCTTAGTCAGTCTACAGCAGTTTTAGCCCCGCCCATTCATGCTGAAGTTCCAAGGAGTGTTTTGGCCCTGTGCTGCCTTTTGAATGACCTGCAGTACCAATCAGGCAATCAGAGAAGAGCTCATTTACATATATCAGTCCTAAATGTGTAGTATAAAAACAGTCTGTTTAATTCTATGGCTGAAAAATGGTCCTGTAAGAATGGATTATGATAACTTATGAAATATATTTTTGGTTCACAAACCCATCAAACATCATGGAAAGGTGCAGCAGAAGCAAAATGCAGAATATGAGCCCTTTAAAAACACAACGACCAATCATGGCCTTTAGTGGTTAAAGATTAAAATAAGTAGACTTTTGTTGGACCTGGATTCATCAGAACACCCAGTAACTCACCTGGAGCTGTGATTGGTCACCCTGTCAGAAACACTGTGATTGGTTAGAGGCTCATTTGCATAGTGCAGCCCTCTGTGATGTCAGTATTGCAGAGACCAATATAACACTAATATTTTGTGCAGCTCTAGTCAAAAGCACCTAAAAATTTGATCAGCCGAGATATTTGGTGTCTGAGATTCGCCTCTTTTGTTTTAGCGCTGGAGCTAAAAGTAAAGTTATGCTAACTGCAGGCCTGAATCAGAGCATTTTTTTTCACACAGCCTCTTTCCACACTTCAGTCCGTGTGTATAGAGGACAGTGAGTCAGACAGTGTCAGAAACTACATAAGCAAGTCCATTACAGACCACTGAACACCTCCACATGCTCCGAGGGGAGCCTGCGATGATTAGCAAAGTACTAATCAGTAGGGTTTAAATGCAGTTAAGTTTTATTATTATTATTATTATTATTATTATTATTATTATTATTATTATTATATGTGGAATTTGGCACTTCTTCTCCTCTAGGTTTTGAAATATTGGGATGGTTCCAATACCAAAACATCTGTTAATATCCAGTGTAGTGCACGTGGATTCAGATTTTTATTTGGTTGATCAGGGGTCGAGTACTGATCGTTTAAACATTTGATTTTTGTAGTCGAGTTATGCGCAGAGAGAGCGGAGGGGTGAGTCGCCCTAAATGTGTGTAGCGGAGAGAGAGTCTGTGACGTCACGGCTATGGTGGCTGGAAAGCCATAAAATGTGGAGCAACAAATCAGTCTTACAGAGCTAAAGACACAGCGGAGTATACATACATATACTCTGTGTACATATATATATTTATCTAAGTTTACATATACATACACATATATACATTGATATTTTTCAATACATTTATCCATATTTATATTTCTAGATTTGTTTGTATAGTGTACTTTTTTTTACTGTACTGTTGGTATAGTTTTTATTCTATTGTTTTTAATTTTTTGCTGCTCTTACCTCTGTACTGTCCACTTTCTGCCATGATGATGCAAATTTCCCACTTGTGGGACTAATAAAGGATTATCTTATCTTATCTTATCTTACTCATAAAGAGACTTCAAGACACTAAAGCCCTGGTCAGTTATAAAAAAAGCTGTTTGTTGTGGTTTAATTAAAA
The DNA here is from genome assembly GCA_037974445.1 of Brycinus macrolepidotus. Classification (NCBI taxonomy): domain Eukaryota; kingdom Metazoa; phylum Chordata; class Actinopteri; order Characiformes; family Alestidae; genus Brycinus; species Brycinus macrolepidotus. Next base: position 9,065 of record JBBPCZ010029923.1, read on the forward strand.
GTAGTCAGCCCATGAACGCAGCTACACACGCTTTGTCCCACCCGTTTTTGGCTGAGAGCGGTTCACTCCACCCATTTTCAGCCACCCTTAACCATTAATGTCTTGGTAATAGACAGGGAGTTAACACTCCCCTCTGTGGTTTAGCGGTAAAACGCAGCGCTGAATGAACAGTGTCAGAAGAGGCGCCAGCTCAGCTCGAGACCCCGCTGTGAGCAGAATTTTTTTTTTTCACACATTCTTTTTTTGGGAATCTCCGAACACTGGATTTACAGCAACCACACAACCACACTTTGCACTGGAACACTTCTCGTGGAAATGGAATCTAGTTTTGTTAATGCATTTATCTGTGTATCTTAGCTTAGGAAACCATCAGTGTAGGCCATGCTCAGAGTGTGTGTGTGTTTGTGTGTGTGTGTGTGTGTTAGACCCAGGATGGCTAAGTGGGAGCTGATTGAGCTGAAGGATTTAGCCCCTGATGATGGGATTGAGTTGGCGCCCCCTGGTGGACCCACAGCGGTGCCGCAGGTGTGCAGGGAGAAAGTTCCGGAGCGACTCCAGAGGCCCTTGGCGGTGCGGATGGTGGGCGATTCAGTGAGCTTGGAGGACGTGCGGTGGGTCTCCGGGAGACGAGGAGAAGGACACGACTTCCAGCCCTGCAGCTACGGCCAGCTGAGCTGGTGCGACCTGTGTGGAGAGTTTATTTGGGGCCTCCAGAAACAGAGCCTGCGCTGCATCCGTGAGTCTACAGCTACTGTCCTTTAGAAAAATCATATCGTCCCCTTTTTGGTAGTCAGCATGGTAAAAAAATCAAATTTACACAAATTTAATCTTACCCCACTTGCAGAATCAGAATCAGAGTCAGTAAACTTTAGGCACTTTTCCACAGGTCAACAGGAACCGTGCTGTGCCTAGACTTTACTGTGATGGTACTTTAATTGTATCACATTTTGATTTTCCAGTGTATCTCAGTCTGGTAATGGAGTTTCTGACTCAAATCTCTCCCCACAGTTTATGAACGGTCGTCGTCCCAAAACCATGTCCATGGAGTCAAACCAGCGGAAAGTTTTTCTGTCAGAGCCACTTCTGTTATTGTGGTCTTTTATTGTTTATAATCTTGCCTGAGTTTTTACAATTTTTCTCTGAATTCTTTAGGCATGTAATGAAAACCTAAACCAGCTAACTTGTTAGCGATGTCCTGGTACACTTTGTGTTTCTCACTGCGTTAAAAGTAAATTTGTTCGCGTCACAGAAAACTCCCACTGCAATTTATCTTCAGCCCAAACAGACAGTAGTGCTTGTACTTTGTCATCTTCCCAGTTGTTAGTTTGTATCTCCATTGTTGTTTTTTGCACAGACAGTAAAAAAAACAATGGTCTTGTTCCATGTTGTGATGAAAACATTTCGACCAATCAGAAAGCAGTAATGCAGTCAGCTCAGTTGCGGCCCACTTTCGGCCCTGCCGTCGAGCAGCTTGGGTTCGGGTTGCTTTATTTGTAATGGAAAAACATTTGTTCACGGGACAGTACGGTTCCTTGTGCAGGTGGAAAAGCGCCATTTATTGATCCCGGAGGAAATTGCTTATGTTACAACTGCACAGACACACAGAGACAAGAACAACATAAAATATAAAGTTAAAATAAAGTTCAAATGAAGTTAAATAAATTCTCTGAAAATACTATGTACTAAATACACTACACTATATACATAAAATGCTGTGGTCAGTAAGAGAGGTGAATATTAATAATATAGATAAATAATAAAAAATTACTGCTGAAGTAATTTACTAGTAACACAGACAGTGGTTTGGACTAGTAACACAGACAGTGGTTTGGACTTGTTCTCTATACCGAGTCTGAAAAGAGAAAAACAGCTAAAAATTTGACTGAAAGATGAAATAATCCTGCAAGAAAGCTTCAGGATGGAAGACTTTACAAACAATTTCTATGGTAATAGAAATTAGAAAAGGTGCTATTGTTGCTGGGAGGTTGCTATAATATTCCAGGTGGCTGCTAAGGTGGTTGCAATGTGGTTGCTATGCTATCCCATGGGGTTACTAAGATGTCCCTAGGCTGTTACTATGATATTCCAGGCGATGGCTAAGTGGTTTCTATGGTGTTGCCAGATAGTTGCTATGGTATGCTGTGCCAGGTGGTTACTAAGGTGTTGCTAGGCTGTTACTTTGATATTCCAGGTGGTGGCTGGGTGGTTGCTATGGTGTTGCTAGGTGATATACCAGGTAGTTGGTGTTTTTTTTGCCTTTTTTAAGACATCTTCGGTTCCACCCAGCCCTGAGAATTTCACTATTTTCCACAGTATAATCTGCTCACACACACCAGATCCGCCTCCTGAAAGGTCTGACAGTGAAATCTGGAGCTGCAGCTCCAGTTTCTTCAGCTTCTGAAGTAGATTAGATGGGGGTTGTGTTTTTTTTCCACAGGCCTCTGATTTGAGTGAGACAGCAGAAAGCCTGGGAGAAGCCTGATAAGAGTGTATGTGTGTGTGTGTGTGTGTGTGTGTGTGGCAGATAATCATGTAGGACTCAAAGGTTCGCTTCCACACACACCAGTATGTGTGTGTGTTTAATCATGGGCACACATACACACACATGCAGTAGACACAGATATCCGCTCAGGCCAATAGGAAAGGGATGTTTACGCAGATATTCAGTTTGATATGGGTGAGTGTGTGTGTGTGTGTGTGTGTGTATGTGTGTGTGTGAGTGAGTGTTTGTGTTTCTGAGCCGTATTTCAAGCCTAAAATCAAAACGTATCTTAGTATCGCTAAATGGTACGAATACAGTCACATGCATACGTTTGTGCACCTCTGGCACAGCACGTTTCATTCTAAAGGATAAAGAGAGATTGGAAAATGGTCTTGTAGGAATGAATTAGGTCTGTTTTTAGCAAATAAACACACAACTAAGTCATAAGTAGGCTGAAATGTAGTCTATGGGCTCTTTACCGGGGGGGGGGTAAAACACTTGCCTGTGAACCCGATGACCACAAAGTTGCAGGTTCAAACCCCCCCTACTTTCTACCATTGTGTCCTTGAGCAAGACACTTAACCCTCAGCTGCTCCAGGGGGGACTGTCACTGTAACTAATGATTGTAAGTCGCTCTGGATAGGGGCGTCTGCCAAATGCCACTTTACTTTAAAAAGTGTGACTTGAGTCGAGAAACAAAAATGTGTTGTTATTTCTGATTCGTGCTGATCTTCAAAAAGGGAAAAGGAGGATCTGTGAGAGGAGCTGTAATGAAAAGGGGGTTCAGAGAGTGCGATGTTGCCTCAGGCCTCGAGTGTTAAAGTAGGTTAGACAGATGACGAAGGAATTATTCATTCTGTCTACCGAGCCAAATATTTAAAGAGAGTTTACAGTGGAAGCGAATGGAACCAGACGTCTGCCTCTGAAATCTCCCTCAAAAAAGGTTATTCCATCACTTGATTATGGTTGCGCCGCCTGACGCCTGACACCTGACACGTTGTTCTTTCGGAATTCTGAGAAGCTTTTGGTCCGAAAACTAAACCCATTCATGGCGGAGGGATACATGTAGGGTGTCGTGAGGCAAAATAGTACCCAAAGTAAACTGATTTGGTTCAGATTCTCCACTATTTTACCATCATCACCATCCATATGAGCACTCCGAGACATGTGGAGCTTCAGTGGGGATCGATTGTGAATAAAATGGCTGGATTTGTGTTGGAGACGTCTGGTTCCATTCACCTCCACTGTAAATAAATCAGAGTCTCTACAATGAACTGTTTCACACCAAACACTGTGAATGGGTTTACATCTCATACACAATTCATTTCGATGGAAAAGTTGCAGGTCATCTGTGTTCTCACCACTAGATGGCGCTGCTGTTAAAGAATAAATTCTTTCTGGAGGTTTTGGACGTTTTTTCCAGAGCCTGGATCCCTTCCCTCTAATTACCTAAAAGCAAAAGAGGGAGCAAGAAGAAAAGAAAAGGAGGGTGAGAAAGGAAAACAAGAAGAAAGAGAAGGAAAAAAGGAGAGAGAGAGAGAAAGAGAGAGGAAAGGAGGGAAAGGTGGAAAGAGAGGAAGAGAGGAAAGAAGAGGCAGGGAAAAAGGAAAAGGGGAGAAAGAGAAAGAGGTAACAGAGCGAAAGGAAAAAAAATAAGAGAAATGAAAATAAGGGAGAGAGAAGAAAAGAAATATGAGAAAGAAAAAGGAAGGAAAGAGAACTGAAAAGGAGGGAAGAAGGAAAAAGGAGTGAGACAACAGAAAAGAAGAAGAGAAGAAAAAAGGAGAGAAAGAGAATTTAACTTGCATTTAAACCCTTCCTTCTCCTGTAATATTGTTTTCAAATATATTATATATATATATACATATATACACACTCACACACACACACACAGGGTGGGCCACGGATAAGTAGGCCGATCTTGTCATACAATCATACGATCTTGCTATACACATTTTTACACACACATATATATAAATACATATATGTTTGTGTGTGTGTGTGTGTGTGTGTGTGTACGTGTGTGTGTGTGTGTGTGTGTGTGTGTGCACGCTCAGACTGTAGGTACACCTGTCATTTCCGCTGTCACATGTTCATTCAGCTGGACTGCAGTTCACACACTGAAACCACAGCAGGACAGCCGGACCTCAGTGAGGACATCGAGACGGACACGAACGTGGTGAGAGTCTCTTACAGTCAGAGCTCCTCCAGCGCTTCCCCAGCCCTCCCCTGTAGAACCTCACTTCTTCACATTTTACTTCCACAGATCCAGACTTTCTTGTATTTTTAATGTGGTCTTGAGGAACAGTTCTCCAGGCTTCCTGAAGGACTTTCAGAGACT